>CAUYON010076185.1:0-10412 GCA_963573935.1 Arctocebus calabarensis
CTGTAGTCCCAGCTACTAGGGAGGCTGAGGCAAGAGAATCGCTTAAGCCCAAGAGCTGGAGGTTGCTGTGAGCAGTGTGATGCCACGGCACTCTACCCAGGGTGATAAAGTGAGACTCTGTCTCTACAAAAAAAAAAAAAATTAAAAAAAAAAGAAAGAATTAGATCCAAAACTGGATTTAAAATTCACTCTGCTCTTAACACTCTCATATTGCCTCCTTTCTGACATGCTGCACCATCCTACATCAGAAGACCAAGGCCTGTTTTGACAGAGAGTATTATAATAGCAGCACATTTTGTATTAGCCTATATAACAAGCCTTTGTACTTTATGGAAATTGCAGCAGGCTGCCCGGTCATCCCAGTTTGTCAGTCACACATTACATGGGAAGTTTTTTTATCAAGGGTAGCTTTGATGCATGTCTGAGATGGCACGATGTGGTTAAGCATAGCATATAACTTTACCTATCTTCCATTTACAGGTATGTGAAACGATGAGGTCTGGGTCCTTTTAACATAATGGAGAAGCTTCAGAGAGCCCCAAGGACCTGTAAAATCAGCTGCTAGGATTTGCTGCCAGAGGGAACAGAGATGTGTGCTCATCTCCCACCAGGCCATTCTCAAGTTCACCTTAAGATCAGCCCTCGTGCCTGTATCTGGACAATTTAGACAGTGAAACTGACTTTGTTTGCCTGCTTGCAGCATATTAGAACAGATGATCCATTGCTAATGTTGTATTTTCTCTTTAAACATAGCTTTCCTATAATTTAAAGTGCTTTTATGAAAATATTTGTAAGTAATTATATATAGTTGGAAATAGTAATATGCTTTTCCCATTATAATATATTTTTGTATACAAATAAAATTTGGACTGAAGTCTGTATTTTATAAGCTTTCTTTTCTTTTTCTTTATGTCTTCCAATATATTTCCATTCCATGATACTCTAGTGTGACTAATAGGACTGTGGATTTCTTAGCAAGGACCCTGGGTGCTGCCTGATTGCAGGAGACTAGAGAATGGTAAACTTAAGCAAGGGCTCCATTGAGCTTGTTCAGTGCTCCAGTGGGAAATGATGGCAGGTGGCTACTAGGAAACTTTAATTTGAGGATAAGTAGGCTTCTCTTCTGTCTCTACCCTCCTATGCAAATCTTAGCACCTTTGTAGGTAGCATGAACTCTTTCTTTGAATTTGGGGAAATAACACTTGTACTTAAAATCTAGGACTTTTTTTTATTTCAGATTAATAGGAGGGTACAAACCATTAGGTAATAAAGTTTGCATTTGCTAGGAAGTCTCTGTTGTAGTTGTGTCCCATACCCAGGAGGTGTGCCACATACTCTTACATTGTGACCATTAAGTGGGAGTACACTAATCCTCCTCCACCTTCCCCCATCTTAAATTGAGTTGAGTTTTTCTCTTGTGTGTATTAGATCACCTACTAACTTCATATTAGTATTGAGTACATTGAATTCTTTTCAATTCCTCTTTTTTTTTTGCTTTTCAGTTCTTGAGATACTTTACTAAGAAGAATATGTTTCAACTCCATCCAGGTTAATATAAAAGATGTGAAGTCTCCATATTTTTATGGCTGAGTAGTCTTCCATGGTATATACCACAGTTGTTAATCCATTCCTACGTTGATGGGTATTTAGGTTGTTTCCACACCTTGGCGATTGTATATTGAGCTGTGATAAACAATCCAGTGCAAATGTCCTTATGCTAAACTGATTTTTTTTCTTCTAGGTAGATCAATCTAGGACTTAAATATAAGGAGAGGTTGGAACATTTGGAAAACATAAAAATTCAGTGCTTTTCTAAGATCTGTGCACTGAGGAAGACTGGATAGCGTTGGTCTTAATGGAATGTTTAGGTGACTTCAGGGTCAAGGCTTTCTGCAGGTGTGCTTTGCACAGAACAGCAATTACACCCCACCCTATCCCCTACCCACTTGCCTTTGTGGGGGCTGAGAAGAGGCATAAAAATAGAACAGGTCATAATTTTCTTCTCTATGCTTTTCTGTTCTTGAAACCTCCTCCTTATTTTAAGCAGGCATTATTTTGTAAGAGAATGAAATTATATAAAAGCTCCAAACCCTGTGGTCCTAAAAGACATACATTGAAAACATAACTACTTATAAACTTATGTCTTCAAAAGTTAACCACTATATCTGATCTATTTTTGTAGGGAACTGGGAAACTAAATTATATTTTTCTTTAACATTTTTCTTTCCCCAAAGCTTCTGGGAAGGCTTTTGGGTTAAACTCAAGTATTTCCTTTGTTTCTTTTTTGCAAAATTGGGGTCTAATTTATATACTGTAACATTCCATTCAGTGATTTTTAGTATATTCACAGATACTGCACCAATGACCACTATCTAATTCTCCATCTCCATGGATTTGTCTATTTGGGATCTTTCATATAAATTAAATCATACAATATGTAATCTTTTGTGCCTGGCTTCTTTCACTTGTAGTATTTTCGAGGTTCATCCATGTTGTAATATGAATCAATACTTCATTTTTTATGGGCAAATAATATTCCACTGTGTGGATATACCACATTTCATGGATTGAGGGACATTTTTGTTGTTTATACTTTGTGACTAATGAATAATTCTGTAATGAACATTCATATACAAGTTTTGGGTGGACGTGTGTTTTCACTTCCCTTGGATGTGTAACTAGGAGTGGAATTCCTGAGTCATATGTTAACTCTATTTAACCTTCTGAAGAGCTGCCAAGCTGCTTTCCCAAGCAGCTGCACCATTATACCTTCCCACTAGCAGTGTTTGAAGGTTCTAGTTTCTTGGCATCCTTGCCAACACTTGTCATTGTCTGTCTTTTTGAATATAGCCTCCCTAGTGGGTCTGAAGTAGTATCTCGATATGCTTTTGTTTTGCAAAACAAAACTTATGACTAACAATGTTTCTTCCTGTGCTTATTAGCTATTTGTATAACTTCTTTGGAGAAATGTCTATTTAAATCCTTTGCCCATTTTAAAATTAGGTTGGCATTCTAATGTTGAGTTTTAGGAGTTTTTTTGTTTTTTTTGAGACAGAGTCTCACTATGTCACCCTTGGTAGAGTACCATGGCTTCACAGCCCATGGCAACTTCATACTCTTGGGCTTAAGCGATTCTCTTGCCTCAGCCTCCCAAGTGGCTGGGACTACAGGTGCCTACCACAATGCCTGGCTATTTTTGTTGTAGTTGTCATTGTTGTTTAGCAGGCCCAGGCTGGGTTCAAACCTGCCAGTGCGCTAGCTGCTGAGCTACAGGTGCCGAGCTGAGTTGTAAGAGTTTTTGATGTATTCTGGAAACAAGTTCCTTATCAGTTATATAATTTGCAAGTATTTCTCTCTCTCTTTGGTTTTTTTTTTTTTTTTTTGGTTGTCTTTTCACCTTTTTGTCCTTTGAAACATAAAATTTTAAAATTTCAGTGAAGGCTGGGTACAGTGGCTCATGTCTGTAATCCTAGCCCTCTGGAAGGCTGAGGCCAGAGGATTGCTTGAGGCTAGGAGTTCAAGACCATTCTGAGCAAAAGCAAGAGTCCTTCTCTACAAAAATTACAAAATATTAGCTGAGCAGTATAGTGGATGCCTATAATTCCAACTACTTGGGAAGCTGACACAGGAGAATTCGATTTCTTGAGCTCAGGAATTTGAGGTTGTAGTGAACCATGATGACATCACTGCACTCTAGCTCAGGTGATAGAGTGAAACCATGTCTCAAAAAAAATTTTTTTTAATGAAGTCCAATTTTTTTGTTGTTGTTCTTTGTGCTTTTGGTGAAACCATTCTCTAAACCCAAATCACAAAAGGTTACCCCTGTTTTAAAAATTTATAGTTTTAGCTTTTACAATTAGGTCTTTGATGTACTTTGTGTTATTTTTTGTCTATAGTTTGAGAGAGAAGTCCAGCTTGATTCTCTTGCATATCAATATCCAATTGTCATAGTACTACTTGTTAAAAAGACTAATTTTTCACCATTGAATTGTATTGGTACCCTTGTTGAAAATCAGTTAATCGTAAATATACGAGCTTGTTTATAGATTCTCAATTCTGTTTCACTGATCTATGTCTTTCCTTATTCCAATACCACACTGTCTTGGTAAGCTATTCCATAGGTTGGTAGTAAGTTTGAAATGGGAAAGTATGAGTCTTTCAACTTTGTTCTTCTTTTGCAAGATTATTTTGGCTGTTCTGGGTCCTTTGCATTTCCATATAAATTTTAGTATCACCTTGTTAATTTTTGAAAAAGGTGGGATTTTTACATGGATTATGTTGAAGTTATAGATCAGTATTGGGAATATAGGAATATTGCCATCTTAACATTAACTTAGGCCTCTAATTTATTTCAACTGTGTTTTTAGTTTGTTTGTTCATTTGTTTGTTTTGAGATAAGATTTTGTTCAAGCTGGAATGCAATGGCATGACCATACCTTACTGTAACCTTGAACAAGGCGCAAGTGATCCTCCCACCGCAGCCTTTGAAATAGTAGAACTATGAACATGTACCACTGGCTGGCTAATTTTTTTTTTTTTCTTGTAGAGATAGGGTCTTGCTATGTTGCCCAGACTGGTCTGGAACTCCTGGCCTCAAGTGATTCTCTTGCCTTAATCTCCCAAAGAGCTAGGATTACAGATATAAGCCATAGTGCTTGTCTTTGTTTTGTAATTTTCACAGTATAATTTTTGCACATCTTTTGTTAAATTTAATCCCTAAGTATTTTATTCTTTTTGATACTATTGCAAATGGAACTGTTTTCTTAACTTTATTTTCAGATTTTTCATTCTACCATACAGAAATGCAATGAATTTTTGTATATTAATCTTGTATCCTGCAACCTGGCTGTAGTTGTTTATTATTTGTAATAATTTTTTCTTTTGGTATGTGGTCTATATACATCATCTTACTATATGCAAATAGAAATAGTTTTAATTCTTCCTCTATAATCTAACTACCTCTTATTTCTTTCTCTTGCCATTTTGCCCTGGTTAGAACTTCCAGTACTGTGTTGATAGGGCTTCCAGTACTGTGTTGAAAATAAGTGGCAAGTGAGGTGGCGCCTGTGGCTCAAGGAGTAGGGCTCCAGCCCCATATACCAGGGGTGGTGGGTTCAAGCCAGGCCTGGCCAAAACCACAAAAAAAAAAAAAAAAATCTAGAAAATAAGTGCAAAGAGAGAGCATGTCCTCATTCTATTCCTGATCTTAAAGGAAACACTTTCAAACTTTTACCATTGAGTATGATGTTAGTTGGGGGACTATTTTCTTTTACAGTCAAATGAGCCCTTGACTTCTTTTCTAAATTTGACTTTTCTATTAAAGTCTGGTTCTTTTTCATTCTTGAAAACCTTTATCTGCCTTGAATAAATTTGAATAAATATTTGTTTCTCATCAGGACACCAGTGCTGTTAATTCCCACTGTAACTTTGTAGTTAGCCCCTTCTGCAGTTGAGGATCCAATTGCATTTGGCACCTTTTTGTTTGTGAGCTCTTGGGATCTGGACTCCTCAAGTCAGAAGTGTTGGGTGTGAAGCTTTGTACCATGTTGTGAGGATAAGGTCAGTCTTTAAGGAAAAGAAATGGATTCTGTTATATAAGTGTGCATATGGGAGAACAGTTTGTGCTCTTTTAACCTCTGTTGTATAATGACTTAGGGACCAGTGAATAACAGATTGGGGTTCTGGGAATGTTGAATAAGTATTTTCAGAGTTTCCTAAGATGTGTTTCAAGGAGCACAGTCCTAACTTGTTTTGAAAAGTCAACATTAGTGTCATATATGCTTGAAAAATGCTACATACTCCACATAGAGTTTTATTATGTACATTAGTGTATTAATTACTTAGGGGACACTGTAGGTTACTGGGCCAGAGATCCAAAATAAAGTGACAAAACAAGATGCAAATCCCTGCCTCAGCGCCTGCGGCTCAGTGGGCTAAGGCACCAGCCATGTACACCTGAGCTGGCAGGTTCGAATCCAGCCTGGGCCCGCCAAACAACAATGATGGCTGCAACCAAAAAAAAAAAAAAAAAATGGCCGGGCGTTGTGGTGGGTGCCTGTAGTCCCAGCTACTTGGGAGGCAGAGGCAAGAGACTTGTTTGAGCCCAGGAATTAGAGGTTGCTGTGAGCTGTGATGCCACAGCACTCTATCCAGGGTGATAGCTTGAGGCTCTGTCTCAACAACAACAAAAAAGATGCAAATCCCTTTCCAATAGTCCAGGGATGAGTAGTATAGCACCCGGATGGTGGGGGTCAGGCCCAAAGTGGCTGCTGCTGCTCTTGTCCTCACATTTCCATTCCAGTCAGCAGAAAGAAGAAATGACAAGTCAAACACAATAAGTCAAGGCTATTTCTTTCAATAACATGGCTAGATGGCTAGAAGAGATGTATCTGTTACTGTCAGGTTTCCTTGTTCAGATCTTGGAAGGTCATTCCCAGTTGCAATGGAGGCTGGGAATAATAGTCTCTAGCTGGGCATATATGCGCTCAGATAAAATTTAAGGGTTCTATTTTTAAAGAAGGAGACAGAGAATGGGTATTGGAGGGCAACTAGTTATCATTTCTGCCACAATATGTTAAAAGTTTTTTTTTTAATATCCGCTGCATATTAGGGTTCCTTGGAAGATACTGTGGGAAATGTCATTGTCGGTAACCTCACTTCAGTGGGTTTTGTCATATTCTGCCTCCTCCAAGACCTGAACACTGAGAGAGTTGCCTTGCCAACCTCTTGATTGTTATCTAGAGAGTGTCAGCTAGTGGGTTTGTTCCATCCAGAACAAGACTGGATATTGTGCACTCAAAGTTGATAGGAAATTGTGCATGCAAAGCTGGTACATTTTTGTGTTTGGGAATTCTTGTTCTAACTTTTGGGAGGAACAGCAAAAGCAAAACAAAATAAAAAATTCTGCACACACCCAAAACTAAGAAGCTCTAGTGCCAGCCCAAATATTCATACACAAGCCAGCCTTTGGAATGGGGAAGAAGACTAATAAACACCTTTTCCCTGGAGGATCATGACAGAGGTAGGCTGTGTCACATCTACCCCCACATGTGAGAAGGTACCTCAGAACTAAAGGACAAGCAGAGGTGGGGTGGTGATTAGCTAAGATTGGGGACCCCGTGGAGGCTTTTCCACAGAAATGTCCATCTGGGTTTGGGATAGAGAGAGGAAGAGAAAGTGTGGGCTTTCAAGCTAGACCAGGTTCAAATCTGAGCTCTGTCACTTGGTGGCCGGGTAACCTTGGGCAAGCTCTTTAACCTTTCAGAGGCTCTGTTTCCTCATTTGTACAGTGAGGGGTGTGAGTCCTTGTCGCCTAGGGTCAGTGAAAACATTAAATGTAGAACATGAGCAGTGTCCTCCTCCTCTTCATACAGCAAGGACTTCAGGCTCCTTGTACCTAAGGAAAAGTCTTCTGCAGTGGTGGCAGAGGGCAGTTCCAGCCCCTCTGTTCCTTATCTGATAGCAGAAAAGGCAGATCTGGTGTGATGGAACCACAGAGAGTGAGGCAGAGAAAGAACACTGGGCAGAGGGCCAGGAGCAGGGCTCTAAGCCATTCATAGGATCCCTTCCCCTCTCTGGGCCTCAGTTTCCTCCTGGTTACGTGTGAGAATGGGACTAAATGCAGCCTCCACAGGTGGTGGGCTGTGGCCCCTTCCTCAGACTCGCAGCTCTTCTCTGAGAAGTAGATGGGATTTTCCTTGGTTTTTTGGTATGTGTTTCTCTCACATCCTTCTCCAAAATGCTTTCCTGTGTTAATTTATTTGGCTAAGGTTTGTGGTAAGACACACCAAAGAGGAAATGGCTGTCATAGCTGCTGTCTCCAAGTTTTGGGTTTTTAAAAGGCTTTCTCCTAAATAACTCACCTCTGCCTGGCTTGGTATTAAATGCAGAGATAAGCGGAAGGGGAATGGGAAAGGGAAGCATTTTTAGAAAGGAACATTTTCCTTCAAGTTCAAAGTTTACTAGAGGTTAAGGATCATGCCTGTCCAGGATGGCAACGTTAGGTGGCACCTTCCCACCCCAGGGCCTCTGCACACTCACTTCCCTTGGCCTGGAGTGTCCCATCTGCTCTGTTTTTCTAGTTGATTGTACTCCTTTAGGATCATCTCAACCATTGCTTCCTCAGAAAGCCTTTCTGATCCCCCAGTCTAGGCTGGTTTGTTGGTGTAGTATTCCTGCCCGGCAGTGTTTTTCAACCTTTTTTTTTTTGATCTCATGGCTCACATGAAACTATAGTTAAACTTCCCTGACACACTTATGTTGATTAAAAAAAAAAAAAAATTTACTGTGCTTTGAACTTCTTTCAAAAATAATTTAATTAATGATCTTTTAAACAATTTTGCTGCAGATCTAAGATCCTCTCAAGGCACACAGGTTGAAAATCACTGTCGTAAAGCCTTGCTTAAGTGCATCTGTCTTGTTTACAATGAAGTCCCAGGAGGGCAGGGGGGCCTCTTGGCTTGCCCCCACATCCCTGGGGCCTAGCATGGCGCTGGCACACTGTAAGTGCTGGGACCATGCGCTGAGCTCCTCCACAGCCGGGGCTGGCCCGACGGGGGTCTGTGGGGTGCTCCTCGGTCTTGTCTGGGTCACCTTCCTCACCCAGGTTTTTTCCGTTCCTCCTCTCCGGAGCTTCCTTACTACCCTGCCAAAGCACCTGAGAAATGGATCCCAGGCAAACACCGGTGCTGGGGACCGCAACAGCCCTTTCTCCAGCTACTTCTAATGTCCTGGGCAGAGGGTCCTCTGAAGATGGAGAGAACGTGGAAGCCAAAAGGAACGAATCTTCAGTTCTAGGGGACTTCAGGCACCCTGACAGGTGGCAGGGCAACGAGGCTGCCCCTGACCCTAACACAGTATCAGCACCTTTTCCTGGATCGCAACTGCTGTAAAGTCCACAAAATCTTCTGAGCCCGGCTGTGGAGAGAGCACCGTGTAACCCACGGTGGGCCCGTGCACGCGCATGTGTGTGTATGTCTGTGTGTTATGAATCAGCAGGAGCAGGAGACAAAGACATGGGCCCTGGTTTGGGGACCCTCCAGAAGGCAGGGCCCCAGAGAAGACTCACTGGACAGGCCGGCTTGGGGTCCACCCTTGCTTGTCACCAGAACACCAGGCCAGCCCCCGCCTGCGTGCCTAACCGGGGCTTCTCTCGTGTGTCACGTGGGAAGGCCGGTTCCCGTGTGCCCCCGGGACGTGTGGGACCGGCCGTCTCAGGCCCAGAGCCAAAGTCTGTTCTGGAGCCAGAAGTATTAGGGCTTGGTTGTGGATTCTGAGCCAGAGGAAGCCCCCACCCAGCCAAGAACAGGTTTGGGAGGGGCAGGACCTCAGTGTGACCCCTTCCTTGTCGAGGGTGTCTTGAGGGTGAGGCCTGGAGTGCAGGAAGGAGGCCCTGAGAGCCCTGGGTCGGGAAGGGAGAAAGAAACAGAGTCCCCCCCCTCCTTCACCTGCTCTGAGGGGACGCAGAGTGAGGACTGCGCCTGCGCAGGGAAGTGGGCGTGGGAGGGAGTGCCCGCGCGCCAGGTAGAACTCCACCCAGCGAGGTGTGTGGGAGGTGAGCACACTCAGGAAAGCAAACGTAAGACAAAGCAGAGTGTGGGGTCACTCTGGAAGGGGAGTGCGTGGCATCTTCCACCCACGAGTTGTTGGTGTCTGATTTCTCCTCCCAGCTCTGTATTTCCTCGGGCATCTGGTTATGCTGCTTCATTTTAGAGACGAAGAAACTGAGGCTGGGGAGGGAGGATTGAGTGAGAAAACACTGCATCTCTCAGACACACAAAAAAAAGTTTCAGGAAGGTGAAATGAGAGAAGTGAATGTGCCCCAGGGAAACAGCTCCACAAACCTAAAGGGCAATTAACTACCACAGTCTCCAGTGGTCTGAGCCTGATAGATTAGCTGTGTCCAGAAAGACGCTGGCTTACCAATTGGGTGTGTGCAGATAAGAGATGTTGTAAGGCTGGAGCAAGCAGACAAGGAAAACATTTGGGCAGGGAGGTCACCTTGAACCAAGGAAGCCCATTGTGCTAAGATTAGAGGTGGCCCTCGCAGAGGTTACCAAACAGGTCGGGGCCACGGCCCCCTGGGTCCCAAGGTACACAGGAAAACAAAATCTGGATCTTTTTTACATTTTTAAATCTGGATAGAGAAAGTGAAGAGATTGCTCCTCTGTGGCAAGCTGCTCACTGGAGTTTTTTCTAGCCCAGCCAGACTGCACACAACTGTTTGTAATTTGTGATCCTGAGATACCAAATTAGTAAATTCTTCTGCAAGTGAATTCTGCCTTTTCAATCCTGTCTCATCCTGAGGTCCAGAATACAGCTCCTGCTGTATTAAGTCCTGTTTTGAAAGGCAAAACTGTATTTTTCTCCCCTGGGGAGAAAAAAAAAGAGAGAGAGAGAGAGAGAGAGAGATA
>CAUYON010076186.1:0-40845 GCA_963573935.1 Arctocebus calabarensis
CTGCTGCCCCCCCCAGCTGCCGACAGGATCAGACCGAATGAACAGACGCAACCACTTGCCCAATCTCCGCCGCTTTAGCCTTCCTCAGGGTGTCCAGAAGCCTCATGCTGTCTCTCTGTGTCCCCAAAGGGAAGTTTCTGGGCAGATCCTGCCTGGCAGAGATGCCTGAAGTCCTCTCTCCCCAGTCTCACCGTGCCCAGCCACAAGGAAGCTGTTACTTGTCCGCCATCTTGCTCCGCCTCCTGATCCAACAATTTTTCAACCTTATTTTTTTCCGTGTACAGTTTTCTTTTAATTGAGGAAAGAACGTTTCAAATTCTTTATAATCTTGTGAAAGATAGATGAACTACTTCAAGTAAGTTCTTTCAAGCTCTCTCAATGTCTGAAAAACACAAATGGTGCTGCTGTTTAAAAGTTTTTCTTTTATAAAATGTTGTGGTGTTAGGTCATGGTTCGGTGATTTGTAGTGGTCTGAAAGTGTTAATTATATTATTATTTATATTCTAATTTCCTCTGTTCAAAAGAAACCAGCATTTACCAGCTTACATTGCTTTCATTATATGCATTTTTGTAGTCCATTAACCAATTAATATTTCTAGGGTGGACATAGGTTACATATTATTACCATAATTACTATTAAAACATCAGAGTGTAGACACTTAACTTTACAAATAAATATATGTAAAAGTACGTTCATTACCCTTCTCTACAAAGTCATGGTATTCAAAAATCTAGTAGTGTTATCAACATTTAACTTCAGAGGAAAAGAAATTCCAGTGTTCCTGAGTTAAAAGCCTACATCTTTTACTGTTTCTCACTCCTTTATCTAGCAGATAGTACCCATTCAATAAATTTATATGGCTATTTAGAGAGCATAACTATGGCAAAATTTTAAGCTTTTGCTTTTGGAGTCAGAAATTCTGTCATTCTGAGGTTATAATTTTTTATTTGTAAAATGGAAAACCTGTTACATTAGCTATTGTGAGCATACTGCCTGTAGGGTGCTCACTATAGTCCATAAAGATGAAGTTCATAACTTGAAGTGAGAGAAAGGGGCTTCTAGAAGGATGCACCATTGTACAGAGGGAACGAGGAGGCACACATAATTCTACTTTTAGATTTATTGTCCACCTTCGTTGTTGCTGTCATTTTAATGCTACACTGTTTCTAATATGAACAGTATAAATGCATAGCCATGAGTGGAGTGCAACAAAACTTTTGTTTACTCCTTAATTAGGAGTCTTTTTCAGCTGCAAAAAGGAAATAATTATATTCCTTTACTCTGCTTGCATCTATACTAACCCTGGAGGTTACTGGCAAAAAAGTAGTATTTGGCTTTCCTGAAACTGTGAACTGGAGTAGGTCTTACAGCCTGTGAGAGCTTGAGGCTTAGAACATGATGATTTTCAAAGACAGAGCTGAGACAAAGATAAAATAATAAGAGAAAATGTAAATGGGGTTCAAGCATTGACTCAAACTCTTTCCTTTTCTACTTCTTCCTTTCTTTCTTTTTCCCCAAATGACAAGTGTGTCTGGTTTCTATGGTGTTTATAAGGTTGACTTCAGCAATTTCAAAAGGTGAAGTTGGAATCAGAGAAAAATAATTCAAGTGGAAAAAATATCCTTGTATCTGAATACATAGTTACCTTAGTGTAAAATTTGATCAAAATGTTTTTCCTTTTTTACTTAAATTGTAATGTTGCTTCTTCAGTAACTTCAAGCCAGTGAAACAACCATCTCCAACGAAGTCACTGTCATATCTAGCAAAGCCTGCAAAGCAGTAGGGTGAAGGTTGTATGAAGATCTAGAGCAGTTGGGCAGTGCCTGTGGCTCAAAGGAGTAGGGCGCCGGCCCCATATGCCGGGGGTAGTGGGTTCAAACCCAGCTTTGGCCAAAAATTGCAAAAAAAAAAAAAAAAAATCTAGAGCATTTGAGTGCATTAGACTGAGACTCGTTTGTGAGAAACAAAATGCGGTCCAGGTACGCTAATTACCCTAGTAATCGTCTTTCTTATTTCAGTGGCAGCTATATTTTCAAATAGAAGTGTGAAGTTTCAAAGGAAAGTGAACAATAATAGTAGTGCGTGGTATCTGCTCCCCTTAAGCTCCCAAAGCACTTATTTCAGCTTCTATATTTAAAAAAGTTCATGCCAGGAACTGGGAGAATGAACTCATGTTTTGAGAAGAACCCAGTGAGATTTTAAGTGACAGATAGCCCCCAGAATCTGATGAAACAACCCTGGAGAAGTTTGTGTAAGTCTATGGCCCCAGCAGATACTTCAGGGCCTGATAGACCAAGTCAGAGAGTAGGCAGTTATCTTATCCTTGCATGGGAACTCTGGCATAAGAGTAAATACTTGGGAGGATGTAGAGAAAGCATTGCCAAAACAAAAATTGCAACAGACAAAGTTAAATAGTTGAGGAAAACGTCATTTCAAGGCTATTACAATCAAGGAGAGAGATAGAAACTCACTCTGAACTCAACTCTCCTGAAACAAAGATTGACAGAATTTTTGAGACTGGATTGAGAAGCAACACAGGTCACATGAGTTTGGTAATTGATAAAGGAGTCATGACATTTTCCATATGGTCATGACAAGTACTTTCAAGTAGGTGCCAAACAACTTGGAGTAGGGCACCTACCAAAGTCCGGCTTCTACCTTCTCATGTACAGTGAAAGATCACGGTTATATTTCACTTAACACTTACATTGAAGAGATGTCTCCGAAGGCATTGAAAAAGACCTCCCTGGGCTGTAGAACTGAAAAGAGGATTTTAAAAAGATTTACACCTTAGTGGAGTGTGGTAGCATGCACCTGTAGTTCCAGCTCATTAGGAGGCTGAGTGGGAGTATCTCTTGAGCCCACAAGTTCAAGATCATCCTGGGCAATATAGTTAGATCACTGTCTTAAAAAAAAAAATCAAACAAAAAATATTTACATATGAAAAGGACAGAGCAGAAAAGTAAATGATCTAAAGAAAAATGGAGGTCAGGTCAGGGCCTAAAGACAGGAGGAATAACAGAAGACTATGTAAAGTTCAGTCATACTGAGGGGACCATTAAGGCTATGACATAAGACTGTGTTGTGTTAAAGCAGGGAGAGCCCTCTGGCCATGCTGGTTTCTTCACTGATAGTGGTCACTCACAAATTGAGGACAAAATCAGGAGAAAAACAGCAGTGTGGATAACCGGTGGAACATTACTAAGCTTACAGACCATTTATATGCATATATTGTGATGCACTCTTTGGGTTCCAGGAATTAGAGGAGATATTTAAAGAAAATTTACTTACTAATAATTAAAACAGTAAAGAGCTATGCCAATATATTTATGTTTAAAAAGACTGGAAAGTTATTTTATATACTCCACCTTACAGTCATAGGCTAGAGCACCCTAGATTGTATATAATATATGTATTATCATATATCCATTGTAGTATTTCACACTATTCTGTCTTTTTACATATGTAAGTTGAGTCATTATCTGCAGTCATTTTTTCGTTTTATAAAGTTCCCAGTTAAACAGCTCTTCTAGCTACTTTTTATAAATCTCTTTTAGGTAGATATTACTTGTTTCTAAGTGTTAGAGAAAAGATATTGGTATCTGCATGAACAAAACCAGACAACTGACTTTTGTCTCTTATATAAAAAAATTCTGTTTTTATTTTTCCTTTTTTTCTATTTTACTGAGTACAGTGTGAATTAGAAACCTTATTCTCTTTTTGCTCGAGAAGCAAGAAGCAGGTCAGAATCAGGGGGAAACTGTAAATTGTTGATCAGTGAAGTAGAACTTTATTTGTGGAACTGCCTTTTTGTTTAAGAATTGAACGATTTTAATAAGATTTCTTTTCCACAGTGAGATTTATCTGTGTATTTAATGGACTCTTTACATCTCTCCAAAGAGAGATTTAAGATGTGAAGTTTCTAAACTTATTTGAGAACATATCATTTGTTGTTCTTTGAGAACAAGCAGGGTTAAGAGTCTCAAAGTTAGGAAAATATTGTGGTTCAAATTATTTAGTATTATTCCAGAGAGAAAAGCTTCTAAAGTTGATTGTAAGTGGTAAAGCTGATGAAGCAAATATCTTGCAAATAAATGACATGAGTCTGGAAAGACCAGCAGGTAAGTCTGCTTCCTGCCACCTATGCTGAAGAAACCAATCTATAATCTAAAAAGTAGCAGCTTATTTTCAGAAAGAAAAGAACCAATATTCAGAACAAAACAGACTCATTGCTGAGCAAGTCCTTATTCATAGACTTGTTTATTTTTGCTCCTTTGGGGAGTTACTAAGTTGTACTACACATTGCTGATTGATATTTTTTCTGCAAGAGAAGACTAAATTTTTATGTCCTCACTGATGAGTGAACTTCACTCCTGCCTGTTCTCATTCCATCTCACTCTTTCTATTCCTGAATAAGTTTGAATTCACATTAAATAGTTATAAATTATTGTAATTGCTATTATGCTTTCCCTTAAAATGTGTATGAGGAATGTCCAGTGTCAGTGTGACATTTCAGAATGCAGGATACTGTAATAAATAGTTTGAATAAATTAAATTCTATATTTCATTGATTCTAGAGGTACACTTTTCACATTTTAATATACAAAAATGTGAAAAATGTATGAAAGATGTCTGCTCATTTTAGGAAATGAAAAAACTGTATTAAAATTGTAATACTCATCACATTTCACTTCTGCACTTATAAGAGATACAAAAGCCAATAAATTATTGGTATATATTGAGTATTTAAATATTAATGCCATTTTTCCTTGATTAAATTTTAAATATATATATATATTTTTTAACCTTCTGTGTTTCTAATTGAGATACATCTTATAGGCTGTGCAGGGTGGCTCATACCTATAGTCCTAGCACTAGCACTGTGGAAGGTCAAGGTGGGTGGATAGCTTAAGCCAGGGGTCCTCAAACTTTTTAAACAGGGAGCCAGTTCACTGTCCCTCAGACTGTTGGCAGGCCAGACTATAGTTTAAAAAAAAAAACTATGAACAAATTCCTATTGCCACTGCACATATCTTATTTTGAAGTAAAAAAAAAAAAATGGGAACAAACACAATATTTAAAATGAAGAACAAATAAAGTTAAATCAACAAACTTACCAGTATTTCAATGGGAACTGTGGGCCTGCTTTTGGCTAATGAGATGGTCATGTCCGGTTCCATATTTGTCACTGCTAGTTGTAACAAGTGATGCAAGTGTGCATCAGTTAGTCTAGATCTGATTGGAGATTTCAGATGTTGCATTCTGGAAAAAGTCTGTTTACAGATATAAGTGCTGCCAAAGACGGTTGCCATTTTGAGTGCATGGTTCCTGAGATTAGGATATGTCTCAGAGGGGAGAGATGCATAGAAATTAGGAAGGCTGCTTGACCTGAATGCGTCTTCCAGAGAGTCACAATTCTGCAGTTCAGCCAGTTCCATTTGGTAAATTGTATCCACATTTTCTTTCTTTCTTTTTTTTTTTTATTTCAAGATACTTTATTCTTTTTTTTTTTTTTTTTTTTTTTGAGACAGAGCCTCAAGCTATCGCCCTGGGTAGAGTGTCGTGGCATTACAGCTCACAACAACCTCCAATTCCTGGGCTCAAGTGAGTCTCCTGCCTCTGCCTCCCAAGTAGCTGGGACTATAGGCGCCCGCCACAACGCCTGGCTATTTTTGTTTGGGTTGCAGCCATCATTTTTAGTTGGCGGGCCCAGGCTGGATTCAAACCCGCCAGCTCAGGTTTACATGGCTGGCACCTTAGCCCACTGAGCCACAGGCGCCAAGCCAAGATACTCTATTCTTAAAACTGGTCACAACACTAAGCTTTTGGCCCATTCTGCCACCGTACAAGCTACAAATGCTTGCTGAGCAGCAGAGGGGTGCTCTTTCATAGCATGTCTGAAAAGTGAATAAAAATACATATAAAACAAATATTCAAATAGTTTCCACAGGGACACAGATAAGTGTGACCCCATCTCCTAATCTTACATATTGCTGCATCTGTGCCAACCCTACTCTCACAAAGACATTTCAAAACTAGCAATAATTAAGTTAAATGGTCCCCCAAATCCCTTAATTCAAGCTAAACTCAGAGTTAACAGCTACAGAATGATATCTACACATTAATACTAGCTGAAGCACAAGTTGCTGGGTTACGTTTCATTCCACTTTCCCAAGCACAAGACACAGGCAGAGTGCCAACATCCTGCTCTTCTACTTCGGGTAAGTAGTTGGGGTTCTGGATTTGCTGCACGAGTTGTCACGTCGGTCCTGACATCACATAGTAAATAGTCGGTCTCTGGAACCCATTGAAAGTAGAAGCTGCAGCTACAGTGTAAACACCCATATTTTCAAAGAGCATCCAGTCACTCTCATGCATTCCTGGCAGGTCACAGCGCTCAACTATCCGGTCAAGGCCATCGCATGTTGGTCCCCATATGCTGGATGAGTAATACTTCTCATCTGGTTTAGGTCTCTTTTGCAGAAGAGGCTTTACATGAGCGTGATCATAAAGGATGCAATTAAACAATCCATATACTCCATCATTGATGTAATACATAAAGGTTTGTTCACTGGACTCATCTTCATCATCAGAGCCTTTCTGTTCCTTTAATACAATTTTTTTTTTGACAATGATATTAACTGCAAGTGTGAAGACTGATACAACATAATATCTGCCTGGCTCAGCTATGATTCTCACTCCAGAGTCTGATGGAAAGTACTTGTCCAATGCTGGGTTGATTACACCAGTGATCTCTTCAAATCTAAGCTTCACATCCTCAGATTCAGGAAAGCCACCGCCAATATGAAGCAGGTACATGCTGAAACCAACCTCAGCTCCCATGTCAAAGATACAGCGGGCATCAAAGATTGCCTGCACGAAGGTCTCAGGATCAGTACAGCCACTTCCTATGTGGAAACTGACACAAATGAGATCAATATTTAGCTCTTTTGCCCATTCCAAAAGAAGTCTGCTGGTTTTGAATGTGGCACCAAATTTAACACTGAGTCGATAGACTGCTTTGGAATCATCAGTGGCAATCCACAAAACCAACCTGGCCTTTGGATATGCTCTGGCAACTGTCATCAACTCGACTTCACTGTCAAAAGCCATCATCTGGACCCCATTATTGGCAGTGTACTTAATTTGAGACACTTGTTTACAAGGATTTGCATAGATAACCCTCTCTGGAGGAACCCTGAGACTTTGCACCAATTGTATTTCAGTCTTGCTAGCACAGTCAAATCCTGTCCCAATGGTAGCGAGGGTCTTCACAATGGCTCTACTGTCATTACCTTTGACTGCATAAAAGGGAGTGACACGAGGAATAGCTTTTAGCCATCTTCAGTGTTTCTTCAGAACATCTCTGAAGTCTGCTACATAGAAGGCATCCTTATCATCAGCAGAGGAAACTTCATTGATTTTTTGATCCAGAATGTCCTTGGCAATAAAACCTTCATCAAGCAAGTGGCAGTCAAACTCTTCCTTACTAATGGTGTTCATGGTTTCTTGATGTTCCTTTGAAACACTAAGAGACGGAATTTAAAGAAATATTTCCAGCTTCTCACAAAGGCAATTCTCTAGGAATTCTGAATCCCACTGTGTGTGTCCTCCACAACAGTGGAAACGTTCTTAAGAGCATCCGGATGCCACAGGCCAGCCCCATGGAGAAGCCGGAAAGCCAGAGCCGCAAGAGCACTCGGCCGCCCCTGCCACACTGTGCCTACAGCGCCCGGCTCCCGCGTGCAGTAGACGCCGGCCAGAGGTGGGGCCAGAGGCCGGGTGGCGATTTCAGGGACTGACCTCCACATTTTCAATGTCAATAAAAAATGGGTTATGGAAAAGCTGTATGTCCTGTTCATGGAGATGAAGCTCTTTAAATCTAAATTGGAACTCCTTTTGCAACTTTTCAAGTGAATCCACACGTTTTGTTTGGGAATGCAACCAATGGTTTCTCCGCTAACAGATTTTGCGGCCAGGGATGAGTCCACTGTTAAACAGGACAGGCAGTGGAGGCAAAAACACCCGGCGGGCAGGATAAATGTCCTAGGCAGGCCGCATGTGGCCCTCGGGCCGTAGTTTGAGGACCCCTGACTTAGACTCTTCCCCTCATTTTTAGGTATCTGCCTGGCTACTTTTCAGCTCCAGTGAAAACTCATTAAGGAAAGATTCACAGCTGGGCACCTGTAGCTCAGTGGCTAGAGCGCCAGCCCCATTCACTGGAGCTGGCAGGTTCAAATCCAGCTCGGGCCTGCCAAACAACGACATCTATAACCAAAAAATAGCTGGGCGTTGTGGCGGGGGGCTGTAGTCCCAGGTACTTGGGAGGCTCAGGCAAGAGAATCACTTAAGTCCAAGACCTTGAGGTTGCTGTGAGCTATGACATCATTGCACTCTTCTGAGGGTGACAGCTTGAGTTTCTGTCTCAAAAAAAAAGAAGATTCACCCATGCCATATTTGGATAGAACAATTTCTATAGATAGATATAAAAAAAAACTTTTAACTATATAACTACTGCCTATTTAAGATTTTGCATAAGCTCTTCAGTATTAAAGTCAGGTTCCTGGCTCAGCACCTGTGGCTCAAGCAGCTAAGAGCTGGTGGGTTCGAATCCAGCCCAGGCCCACCAAACAAGAATGATGGTTGTAACCAAAAAATGCCCATTGTGGTGGGCACCTGTGGTCCCAGCTACTTGGGAGGCAGAGGCAGGAGAATCACTTGAGTCCAGGAGATGGAGGTTGCTGTGAGCTGTGATGCCATGGCACTCTACCCAGGCAGGGCAACAGCTTGAGGCTCTGTCTCAAAAAAAAAAAAGTCAGCTTCCTGGGGTAAAACCCATGAATTTACAATGTGGTCAATTACAATAACAGCAGCATGTCAGAACCCATGAATAAACTCCAGGAAAAGGAAAATTTTAATTAAGGAAAAATTTTCATCTATAAATAATATGCCTGATAGACACAGAGCTCAAGTTGTGTGAACAACCCTATAACCTATAAGCTAACTAAGAGCATGCTAGTCATGGTCAAAAGAAAAGGCAAAAGGGAGGAGATGCCTAATGTGTTTGCTTTGATGAAAGAATGGGCAGAGACATTCTGACTGGTTCTTCTAGATGCACAAACTGGTTAAGCCAAAGCAATTGCTAAATATATAAAGGATGGGCCCAGAACACCACAAACATGGATGGTTTTGTGGTTTTGTTGGGTATTTTTTTCCTTCACAGGAAATTTCCAAATGCTTGCTTAACTTTTTAGTGACAACCTAGTTTTAATGAAACCACACTGGTTTAACGCAAACACCCATGTATTTAGGAAGGTTAGCTAAAGAGAGGATCAGGGAGGAAGTCCCCAGAATTGGGTAAGGTCAATAACAAAAGCCAAGGAGCCTGGGGATTGACAAGGCATTCCCGGTATTTCTATGAAGGGTAGAATCTCATTGTATTTCAGGTGATTATCATCTTCCGCCTACACAGCAAGAAATGGAAGAAAAGCGAAAATGCCCAACTTACTGACAAAGCTGTGGCAAAACAAGTACCCCATACTCAGATGATGGGCATGAAATTTAAAGTGGTCGCAAACATGTTGGATATATTTTAACATTATATGTGACACTTGAAAATGTTCAAACTTTAACCTGATAATCTTACTTTATCATGAGGAAAAAAATGTTTGAATTGAGGGGAAGACTTGTTTGAAGAGGTGGCCTTATTGTCTAATAATAGAATTGGTTAATTTGATGGCTCCAAAGGCCAGAATTGTGTAATAACTCACTTTATTACAAATTCAATTTATCACAATGGTCTGCAACTGAACCTGTGGTACTACTCTAAGGTATTATATTCAAGTAGCTCCCTTTTAAATTGGCCATGTAACTATTTTTTTTTTTTTTTGAGACAGTCTCAAGCTATCACCCTGGGTAGAGTGCTGTGGCATCATAGCTCACAGCAACCTGAAACTCTTGGGCTAAAGCGATTCTCTTGCCTCAACCTCCCAAGTAGCTTGAACTCTAGGCACCCACCACATGCCCGGCTATTTTTTGTTACAGTTGTCATTGTTTAGCTAGCCCGGGCCAGGTTCAAACCCACTACCGTTGGTGTATATGGCTGGGGCTGTGACCACTGTGCTATGGGCGTCAAGCCGGCCTTGCAACTATTTTTCACAACCAGAAAATATCACATTACTAAGGTACAAAATATTCTTCAAGTCTCCTTTTCTCCCGCAGAGCATGTGCATGATTAAGATGGATGTGCTGCCGACATAAGAAACTGTACATTAACCCCAACTTCTACTGATGAGATTTGGGCTGATTTTCTTTCCTAATCTACAATCGTGTACAGGGATGTGCAGGGAAGAACACAACACATCATTTGGTTTGGTTAGTCTGGGTTAGGGCAGAGTAGACAAAGCTAAGTTCTTTCTTAAACTGCTCCACTAAAAAAGAACTTTGTTCAAATTATGAGAAGAGTTAAGTCCAAAGCAACCAACTCCACTTCCTTATACATGAGTCAAATGGCCTATAACCTGAAAACTGAATTACTCCCCTACTGCAAGAGACAAAGCCCTCTCATACCTTTCCCCAGCTTAACTCCTCCCCATCCTTCAGAACCTGATAATGTAACCATCACCTCTGTGAAACAAACCTCTTAATTCTCTGACCTCATTCTAAAGTGGGTGGTTGGGCTTTCTCTATGTGCCCTAATGCACACTTCTAATCTTTTAACAGAGTACCTGCAGACTGTAATTACTGGCTGCCTATGGGATCCTCTCCCTGAAGATCCTCAAAGTGTGTATCACCAGAACCACACAGTAATAATAAAGACTACGGATAAGTCACGTGCAGAGAGAAACCTTAATAGAGCCCCAACACCATCTGTACTATTCCTATCAACCTTCTAGTTGTAGTTGAAAGGATGGTCTTTGAAATGTGACATATTCCCAAGCACCTACTTTAGTGCCAGACAGTGCATCTGAGAGGTAGGGCAGAGACGGCCTTCAAGCAGCACAAACAATGGCATTAGAAGCCAAATGTTTTTGTTTTTGTTTTTGTTTTTGAGACAGTCTCACACTGTTGCCCTTGGTAGAATGCTGTGGCATCATCACAGCTCACAACAACCTCAAACTCTTGGGCTTAAGTGATTCTCTTGCCTCAGCCTCCCAAGTAGCTGGGACTACAGGCGCCCACCACAACGCCCAGCTATTTTTGTTGTTGTTGTTGCAGTTGTCATTGTTGCTTAGCTGGCCCGGGCTGGGTTCGAACCCACCGGTCTCAGTGTATGTGCTGGCGCTGTAACCACTGTGCTACGGGTACTGAGCCAAGTCAAATGTTTCTTATGCAACATGGAAAATGCAGCTGTTTAAAAAGGCATACAAACTGAAAAACTACAACTGGGAAAACAAATGTTATACTTAGAAACGGAAAAATAATAAGCCTATAAAGCAAAAATTCCCTTGTCACTCTTCTTGGACAAGTGAAAGGCTGTAACCCATAATCAGAGGAAGAAGGGCCAATTACGTTATGAAAGTACAGATGAGAGTGAGTACTAGATTGGAAGAAAGGAAAAAAAAATATGAAGACAGACATGCAAGTGCACAATATCCCTCCACCAAAACATCTGCAACCCCGCCAATCAAATACATGCTTTTACTTTGACAGTGCCAAAAATAATCAAATGTTCTTGCCATTTATTCTACTCCTTGTGCTTCAATTTAAGCTCCTTTCGTATCTTCCTCAAAAATGCCATGAGAGGCAGTGAAGACTTCTCAATAAACCAAATTGACAGAGAGGAAGGATTATTGGGGTGGGGGGCAGTAAAAGACCCACTCCAGCTGTTTCACAAGTTTAAATGTGCTGATAAGCCTCCATCTATTTTTAAGGTTTAGCTTTGCCCATCCTTTAAGAACCAGTAGTACATCACAAGAGCTCAAATGCCATCTAAAGCGACATTCTCCCTTAATTTATCCTACATTCTATATGCTTTGGCCCATTTTAACACCTAGACATTTCACAAAGTAACTGTTTATTTTCTCTGAGACATAGTACCTGAATTTCTAAGTCATCATCTGTCTATACCTTTGTTTAATCAGATCCTGCATGTTGGAAATAGTTCCCAGACTTCCACATCATTCAAGTTTCCTAACCTGCGACTAAGGGCCAAGGTGTTTGTAGTATTCTAATTTTTTTTTTTTTTAAGAGATGGACTCTATGTTGCCCAGATTGGCCACAAGGTCCTAGACTCAAGCGATCCTCCTGCCTCAGCCTTCCAATATTCTAATTTTTTAAAACACAGTCTCTTAAATCACAGCTTCCCTTCCCTATAATTCTAAGCCATTCGGATAATTCTCCCCCTTCAAAATTTATCTCTGGTCCCTATATTTTTACCCTTAGCAAAATTTTCTGGCATTATTTTCTAGTGAAATAAAGTTATCTTCCCCTAATTCCCCATTAGGGTAACAGCTGTATTATTTTTAACTTATTTTTATTAATGTGTAATCAATAAATAAGAACATGTGTGTTCCACAGACAAACCCAGAAGACATTTAAATAGACATCACGGTGAACATGAAAACCCTGCCAATATTCTGAAAACCTGTTTCCTAGTGAAATTCAGTTTGTAGTCACAGTTCAGAAATAAAAGGCTTTTCTAAGCAGAAATGTAAATATGTCCAAACATCCGAAATAAAATCACGAGCACATCCCAAATAAAATCACCAGCACTGAATGTTATATATATTGATGTTTACACAAGAAGCAGCTTCTCATGGTAACAATACAGGAACCAGCAAAGTTTTAAAAAGCTGTGATTTTCCTGATTGAAATTTACATAGACCACTGCTCATAAAAAGAATTTTCAAAATTCTGTGTGACCACACAGAAAGAGGAACCCTGAAGCAATGAATATAAACCAACACAACACTAATCTCCCACCCCAGCCACATTTACTAAATGTGTCTAGTAAAAATTAACCACTATCACTCTCTTTGCCTCTAGTTAAATCCCTGCTAATGGTAAGAAAGTAAAAACAACACTGTTCACAGCAGCATTAACTAATGAAATAATACTAAGGCTGTTTATTACAATAATAGGTTAATTCCCTTTCCCTGAAGTTTCTCTTCTTTCCTTCTCTGTCTGACATACCCTAGTATTTTTTTTTTTTTTGAGATAGAGCCTCAAGCTGTCACCCTGTATAGAGTGCTGTGCCATCACAGCTCACAGCAACCTCCAATTCCTGGGCTCAAGTGAGTCTCTTGCCTCCACCTCCCAAGTAGCTGGGACCACAGGCGCCGGCCACAATGCCCAGCCATGTTTTGGTTGCAGCCATCATTGTTGTTTGGCGGGCCCGGGCTGGATTCGAACCCACCAGCTCTGGTGTACGTGGCTGGCACCTTAGCCCGCTAAGGCACAGGCGCCGAGCCTTTTTTTTTTGAGACAGAGTCTCACTATGTCGCCCTCAGTACAGTGCCCGGGTGTCACAGCTCACAGCAACCTCAAACTCTCGGGCTTAAGCGATTCTCTTGTCTCAGCCTCCCAAGCAGCCGGGACTACAGGCGCCCACCACAACGCCTGGCTATTTCTATTTCTTGTTGCAGTTGTCATTGTTGCTTAGCTGGCCCAGGCTGGGTTCGAACCCACCACCAGCCTTGGTGTATGTGGATGGCGCCCTACCCACTAAGCTATGAGCGCTGCCATATTTTTTTTTCTCTTAACATAAGGCTTAAAGGCTTGTCTAATTTTTCTTTTTCTTTCAGATTAAATGAAGTTACAAACAACTAGGTTACAATGTTTGCATTTGTTAAGGAAGGTCCCTGTTAAGAGTTGTGCCCCTCACCCGAGAAGTGTGCCTGTGTCCAGTAGGTGAGAGCATACCAACCCCCTCTCATCTCCTCCTCCCCTCTCCCCACAACTTGAATTAAATTGAGTTTTTCTTTTGTTTGGTGTGTATTAGTTCACCTACTGGCTCCACATTAGTACTAAACACACTGGATACTTAATTTTCCATTTTTTGGATACTTTACTAAAGAGAATGTTCTGCAAAGAGTTATATTAACTTTCAACTTGTATTTGTCTAAATAAATACTGGTTAACTAAACATTTCTCTTCATTTCCACGCACACACACACATCACTTAACTTGAAAAAAATTTTACTCTCTCCTCCAACCCAAAAACTAGAATACCCAGAATCTTTTAAATGGTTAGGCAACTGTATGTCATCTACCTCAAAAACAAGCAGTTTTATATTTAACAATATCCAGTTCAGTACTGATATACCATCACGTTCCAGATGTACTGGAGTATATTGACACCAATGGGGTGGGGAACCTGTGGCCTTCCAGATCCTTGATTGTGACCTATTGACTGAATCCAAATTTTACAAAACAAATCCTTGTAATAAACAAATGAACAAAAGCAGCAGTCCCCACAGAACCTGGTTACCCAGAGAATTAGGCTGCTCACAAACACCTGAGCCCCCAAGAAAGTAGTGAAGTAGGATATCGTCTTTCTTTTTTAATTCCCTCCCCAAGAACCCAACCCAGTGCTAAACATAACTTACACAATGAATAGAGAAGTTTAGACTAATTCTTAAGTGTCCACTTAGGCAAATGCACAGCACAATGAACTCTGAGTTTATAAAAGAGTAATCCCATCCCATTCTTCTTTAATACTCTCAAGGTTATGGAATGCCCTTCCCTCTCCAACTCCTCAAGCAGACATAGGTGTGCTGCCGCTGCCGACCATTCTCCCATCTCACTTTGTTTAAATCTTTCCAGCAGCATTTCCCATACTGACACTTTTTTTTTGTAGAGACAGAGTCTCACTTTATTGCCCTGGGTAGAGTGCTGTGGCATCACAGCTCACAGCAACCTCCAACTCCTGGGCTTAGGCAATTCTCTTGCCTCCGTCTCCCATGTAGATGGACCACAGGCGCCCACTACAAGGCTCAGTTATTTTTTGTTGCAGTTTGGCAGGGGCCAAGTTTGAACCTGCTACCTTTGGTATATGGGGCTAGCGCCCTACTAACTGAGCCACAGGCGCTGCCCATGACTTTTTTTTTTTTTCTTTGCAGTTTTGGCCAGGGCCAGGTTTGAACCCGCCACCTCCAATATATGGGGCTGGTGCTCTACTCCTTTGAGCCACAGGCACCGCCCAACGACTCAGTATTTTTTTAATTTACAAATCTCCCCCAAGCCATGACTTTTGAGATAAAGAAAATGGGGTATGCATAGTAAACTGACCTGCATTAGCTCTCACAGACCTCCTGTCGGCTTTTAGATGCTAATAATCAACATACTCCATGTTCCACTAAAGAAAAACAGGGCATTTCTCTCTGAAATTTCTCAGACTGACTGGAGGAAAATAATCAATTCCTGCAGCAACTTCACTATCTCCCCAAACCTGAGAGTAAAATTTAAGAAAGAAACCATTCCAACTCCAGACAATCCAACCATACAGTTCACCAGACACATTCCCTCACACTCTAAATACTTAGGTATTTTTCCCCAATAAAGCAACAATTACACCTAAGAATTACATCCCAGAATACTACCCCCCCAGACCATTTTAGTCACAACCAGTCATATACTGTACTTCTTAAATTCAACCAGAAGGCTAATAGAAAAAAGGGCCCCCGGCAAATGCCAACAGTCTTTAGAAGTTTTAGGACATTTTCTCAATTAGTTATTTGCTCAAAGAAACTCTAAAAAAGAAACAAGAACAAATTAGCCATTCATCTTAGAAATGCATCCACACTAGGAGAAGGCATTCTGACATAAGAATTAACAAAACATGGTGGCCACCAACTTGGTTATCCTACTTTGGAGCTCCTTTACTCTTCAAAACACATGAATAAAGGAGACCTCTTTACCCATACCACTTGTACTAACAGGAATTCCATCTTCCTTCTATGTATCACTATCAACATCTCACTACAACTCTTTTTTTTTTTTTTTTTTTTTTTTGAGACCGAGTCTCAGTATGTCACCCTGGATAGACTGCCGTGGCATTTCATCTCACAGCAACCTCAAACTCGTGGGCTCAAGTGATTCTCTTGCCTCATTCTCCCAAGTATCTGGCAGTACAGGCACCCACCACAACACCCGGCTATTTTTTGGTCGCAGTTGTCACTGTTGTTTGGCAGGCCCAGGCCAGGTTCGAACCTGCCAGCTCTGGTGTATGTGGCTGGCGCCTTAGCTGCTGAGCTACGGGTGCTGAGCCACTACAACTCATTTTATGTATGTATAAAAATCTAATTATTACTAGAATAAAAAGCTATTGATGAGTTCAAAGGAAGAAAAAAAGAAAGCACACTGATCATATTCCTCTTAAGTTCTCATTTTGTTTGTCTTCATTTGAAAAAAAAAAAATACTTTCACACAATTAGAAATTCAATTCTACCACAAAACAGTTTTAGAAATGAATAGGCAATCTTTACATCTTTAAATTTGGCCCCTATCAAGACCTATACATAATACAAATCTAAAAGACAAGTACCAGAAGTGCTGAGCAGAAGGAAGACTCTGGCTTCAGAGCACAGTATCAATGTCCGAAAAAAATGTGGGAATAAATTTGAATTAATCACGACCAAAAAACTTAAAAGTAATTACTTCCTTCTCCCTGCTTTTTGGGCTAAGATAGGTTGTCTTATTTCCATTTCTAATGTGGTAGTGGGGAGGGGGTTGAAGGAAACAATTAGAGTTAAATGAGTACAATCAAAATACAGTAGAACCTCTATAAAGTCACCACCCAAGGGACTGTTAAGAAACTGGTCTATGGCTCGGCGCCTGTGGCTCAGCGGGCTAAGGCGTCAGCCACGTACACCTGAGCTGGTGGGTTCGAATCCAGCCCGGGCCCACCAAACAACGATGGCTGCAACCAAAAAATGGCTGGGTGTTGTGGCGGGCGCCTGTAGTCCCAGCTACTTGGGAGGCAGAGACAAGAAACTCACTTGAGCCCAGGAATTGGAGGTTGCTGTGAGTTGTGATGCCACAGCACTCTATCCAGGGTGACAGCTTGAGGCTCTGTCGCAAAAAAAAAAAAAGAAAAGAAACTGGTCTATATACAGAGGTGGTCAACATAAGGAACTTCCATTGAGTACCTGAGCTCAGGAGTTCTAGATCAGCCTGAGCAAGAAAAATGAACCAAGAGGCATAGAGGGTACCTACAGTCCCAGCTAGTCAGTGGGCTGACACAGGAGGATTATTTGAACCCAGAAGTTTGAGGTTGCTGTAAGCTAGAATGATGCAATGGCACTCTAGCCCAGGGTAGGGAGGGAAAGGCTCTGTTCCAAGGTTTAATTTGCTTATTTTCTTGAAATTTAAATCATAATGTCAGCATATATATGACTATGATTTGGGGAACATAGGTGGGGTGTACTTTCATATCTAAATTAGATATAACATTACTTTTTTTTTTAATTTTTTTTCTGAGACAGAGTCTCACTATTTCACTCTCAGTAGAGTGCAGTGCCATCACAACTCACAGCAACCTCGAACTCTTGGGTATAAGTGATTCTCTTGCTTCAGCCTCAAGTAGCTGGAACTACAGGCGCCTGCCACAACGCCCAGCTACTTTTTAGTTTTAGCTGTCATTGTTGTTTGGCAGGCCTGGGCTGGATTCAAACCCACCACCTCTGGTGTATGGCTGGCTCCCTAGCCAGTGAGCTACACTGAGCTGATATAATATTACTTTTGTTGCTGTTGTGGCAGTTTGCCAGGGCGAGATTCGAACCTGCCATCCTCGTATATGGGGCTGGCACCTTACTCACTGAGCCACAGGCGCCGCCCTAATACTACTTTTAATATGCAATTAGATATGCAACAGAATGGTTACAGATTCTCTCTCAAAGAGCTCTTCTTGTAGAAGAGGACCTCACTCTTTACTAGTATTTACCAACAGGTGTTGAAAAAGTACACCCTTTGCCCTAGCAATTCCATTTCTGTCACAGGATGGAAGACAAGTATACAAAAATGTATATATAGGCTTGGTGCCCGGAGCACAGTGGTTACGGTACCAGCCACATACACCAGAGGCTGGCAGGTTCGAACCCTGCCTGGGTTAGCTAAACAACAATGACAACTGCTACAAAAAGTAGCCAGGCATTATGGCGGGCGCCTGTAGTCCCAGCTACTTGGTAGGCTGAGGCAAGAGAACGGCTTGCTGTGAGCTGTGATATCACAGCGCTCTACCAAGGGCAACATAGTAAGAGACTCTCACCAAAACAAACAAACAAAAAGATGTATATACAATGTTGTTCATCACAGCAATGTTTATAATAGCAGGAAGGAATGAGGGAGAAGGAAGGATGAAGGGGAAAAAGAGATATATAGCCTAAATATTTAAATAGTAGGGTAATTAGTGAAGTGAAGATAAATCTAAATTTTTTTAAACTTATACAAAACCAAAAAATTATATAACCAGTAAAATAATTACGTCAGCTACTTGATATCACATAATAAGACATTCATGAAATGTTTTACAATCTGTTTATGCTCAAATATGTCACATACAGCACATGTGTGTATACATATGTGTACACATCAACAAAACATACACACAATGCTACAAATTTTTAAGTGTGAAAAGAAAACTAAATCATACTGAAAATTTTTCTCAAGTAGTATCATTTATTCATGTGGAGTTGGGGGGGCGTTGTGTATAATTCCTGGATTTCCGGAGGGGTTGTAAGTTACTGTTGTAATAAAAACAGGACTTCTTAAAAATGTCTTTCATAAATCATGAAAACTATGTGATGACTCCCTAGAATAAGAGATTATAAAATAGAAAGTTACCCACAAAAATAAATCTAACTTTGGCAAATTCAAAGTTACATAAAGTTCTGCCAGGATCATAGTTCACAATTGTGGCCCCTTCACATAATTATTTATTTCCAACTCTTGCTAGAATGAGGTATGTAGGGAAGAATTTGGGCTCTGCAGTCACAGACCTATGTTCAAGTCCCAACTCTGCCACAAACTGTGTGACCATGAGCAAATTATCTAGTGTCTCTAAGCCTTAGTTTCCTCATCCATAAAATATAAATAATAACAGATCTCACCTTTTAGGGTTGTGAGAATTAAAAGGAGATAATGGTTTGCAGAGCACGTATTATGAAGCTTGACACATGCAATAAAATAATGGCAATTATTACTATTATTGTTATCACATATTAATCAAGAAACAAAATCATTGGCTTGGCACCCATTGCACAGTGGTTATAGCGCCAGCCACATACACCAAAGGTGGCAAGTTCGAACCTGACCCAGGCCAGCTAACCAACAATGACAACTGCAACAACAAACAAAAAAATAGCCGGATGTTGTGGCAGGCACCTGGAGTCCCAGCTAAGGGGAGGGAATCAGCTGAGATTGAGGCAAGAGAATCACTTAAGCCCAAGAGTTTGAGGTTGCTCTGAGCTGTGACGCCACAACACTCTGAGGACAAGAGTGACATAGTGAGACTGTCTCAAAAAAAAAAAAAAAAAAAAATCATGAGCACTTCAAGGAAATGACCACATCTCACTTTGTTCATCCCTCAATCCCTGGCACCTTGTAACGTACAACAAGCCTTCAAATAAAATGCTAAATGAAGTATATACCTAAAATTAGTTAACTAACTTCTCTGGGCCTTGATTTCCTTTTCTGGCAAAATCATAAAAGCACCTTCCTTACAGAGATGAGAACTGTTAAACCTAAGACACCTAGATCAAGGATGGTTCCCATTAAGTGACAGCTATTGTGTTAATAAACTTAACCCTGTAGATTTCAACATCATCCAGGCTGAGGGAGAGAATGGATAAAATTTTTCTTCCATGGGCAGTGCCTGTGGCTCAGTATGTAGGGCACCAGCCCCATATATCGAGGGTGGCAGGTTCGAACCTGACCCCGACCAAACTTTAACAACAACAAAAAAATAGCTGGGGTCTGTGGCAGGCGTCTATAGTCTCAGGTACTTGGGAGGCTGAGGCAAGAGAATCACCTAAGGCCAGGAGTTGGAGGTTGCTGTGAGCTGTGACACCACAGCACTCTACCGAGGGCAATAAAGTGAGACTGTGTCCCTAAAAAAAAAAAAAAAAATTTTTTTTTCTTCTGAATTGTATTTGGGTCCTGATGAACCTTTTTATTTAGGCTCAGAAAGAAGCTTCTCCATTTATGGACATCCTTGTGAGCAAACTATTAAAAGTGGTAATCTTTAGACTGCCACAAGCACTTCTGGCAAGGCAGCCAAAATAATACCTTACCGCAGGGTTGGGGTAGATTTCACAGAAACCAGAAGCTTAGGACAAATAGGGCCCATGAAAAACATTCTATCAGTTGTTCTTGAGTCCTCTTCAAATGAAAGCTCTTACAAGATCAACACTATTTTTATAAATATTGTCAAATTAATTATTGAGAAATTACAAAATTTACAAAGGTATTTACTTTGAAAGAATTTTCTTCACAAAAATCAAAAGTGGGAATGAATGCATTTTTAAGGGGAAAAAAAGATCACTAAACTCTGTAGGTGGAAGTTAAAAAAGCCTATTGACATGAAACCAAAAATAATTTTGTTTAAATCATAATATTCTTGTGCTGGTACTTAGGAGAAACAGTCACCTTACAGGAGGGCAGGGAGCAAAGTGGAGTCTAATATAAGAGAATAACTCAAAAATTGCACAGAACACTAATTTGTGCTGCTATAATTTTCCACATCCAATTTGACAGAAACCTCAGATTTCATACAAAAGTGCTTAATACAAGGTTTATGGTCCTATTTCTGTAATTACTGTTGAAAGGAAAACAGGCTACTCAGCACTATTTGCTTTCAGTTAAAGTTGTCTGTTCCATTCCTGGAAACACATCATGCCATGTTTTCCAGAGGCATTTCATGGTTTATGGTATTTTATACTGAAGTAAAAACACCACTTAAATCACTATTAGAAAAATAATACTTGGCTCGGCGCCTGTGGCTCAACGGACTAAGGCGCCAGCCATGTACACCTGAGCTGGCGGGTTCGAATCCAGCCCGGGCCCGCCAAACAACAATGACGGCTGCAACCAAAAAATGGCCGGGTGTTGTGGCGGGCACCTGTAGTCCCAGCTACTTGGGAGACAGAGGCAGGAGAATCGCTTGAGCCCAGGAATTGGAGGTTGCTGTGAGCTGTGATGCCACAGCTCTCTACCCGGGGTGACAGCTTGAGGCTCTGTCTCAAAAAAAAAGAAAAATAATACTTAGTACTAACTTTCTTTTCTGAGACAGAGCCTCAAGCTGTCACCCTGGATAGAGTGCTGTGGTATTACAGCTCACAGCAACCTCCAACTCCTGGGCTCAAGCAAGTCTCTTGCCTCTGCCTCCCAAGTAGCTGGGACTACAGGCGCCCGCCACAACGCCCGGCCATTTTTTGGTTGCAACCATCATTGTTGTTTGGTGGGCCAGGGGGCTGGATTCGAACCCGCCAGCTCAGGTGTACGTGGCTGGCACCTTAGTCCGTTGAGCCACAGGTGCCAAGCCAGTAGTAACTTTCAAGACAAGTAGGATAAACATATTAAAGAGAAGGAGAGGTGAATTTTATGGCATTTGGCTTTTATCACAATAAAGCTGTTTTTTTTTTTAAATGTATACATTAATTCTCTAGACCCTAAGTAATAGGTATACAAGAGTTAATTCTACTATTTTGAGTATGGTTAAAAATTATAAAATAGGCCGAGCTCAGGGGCTCACGCCTGTAATCCTACCACTCGGGCAGGCTGAGGAAAGTAGATTGCTTGAACTCAGGAGTTCAAGACCAGCCTGAGCAAGAGGAGACCTTGTATCTAAAAATAGCCAAGCATTGTGGCAGGAGACTGTAGTCCCAGCTACGTGGGAGGCTGAGGCAAGAGGACTGATTGAGCCCAAGAGTTTGAGTTTGCTGTGAGCTATGTTGCCATTCTACTGAGGGTGACAAAGTGAGACTGTCTAAAAAAAAATAATAAAATAAAATATATGAATAAGAATTATAAACCATTTTTTTCAAAAATTAGGCCAGCCATCATACACCTATGTTTTCAGTCCATCCATCTATATGTCAATGATGAAGTTGTTTTTTTTTTTTTTGAGACAGAGCCTCAAGCTGTCACCCTGGATAGAGTACCGTGGCATCACAGCTCACAGCAACCTCCAATTCCTGGGCTCAAGTGAGTCTCCTGCCCCTGCCTGTGCCTCCCAAGTAGCTGGGACTACAGGCGCCCACCACAACGTCCGGCCATTTTTCGGTTGCAGCTGTCATTGTTGTTTGGTGGGCCTGGGCTGGATTCGAACCTGCCAGCTCAGGTGTACGTGGCTGGCGCCTTAGCCCTTGAGCCACAGGTGCTGAGCCAATGATGAAGTTGTTGAACAGGTTAAAATGTAAAGTGACAGAGCCATACACTGACCAAGCACAAAAACCGAACAAGAGTCGTATACATTTTACTACCAGATTGGATTAACACTGACTAATCTTCCATTTTAACATGGTATCTTCTCCTTCCCCTCAAAAGGAATGTTTTAAATTCATCAAAATCAAACTAAAATGGATGCTAGGAAAAATTAAAATCTCCAGTCTGGGCAACACAGCAAGACCCTGATTCTCCAAAAACAATTGTTCTGGTTAGCCAGGTACAATGGCAGAACCCACAGTCCTAGTTACTTAGGAGGCTGAAGCAAGAGGATCCCTTGAGCCCAGAGTTTCAAGGTTGTAGTGACCTGTTACCACACCACTATTCTCCAGCCTGGGTATACAATAACACCCTGTCTCTGAAAAAAAAAAAAAAAAGAAAAAATTAAAATCTGTTCACTTATTTTCAATAGGATAGAAATATTTGGATTAATGGAAGGATGAATGAATTTTTCACAAAGTACACACAATTGAACAATTATTATTATATGGCATATACATACGAGATACTAGGGATACAACAATGAACACAGTGGATAAAATCTAATTTATAATCTAGGAGGAAATACAGACATGTGGTGTTACCTAACTCCATAAATTCAGTGAACAATCTGACAAATGAATCCCAGTAAATTAACTAGGGAATACAATGACAGAAGGCATACACAATGTGGCAAAATTAAAGTGGTAACTGAAAATAATATACCTCAAATCCCTAATCTAATTAGGAAAAAACAACCATTTATTGAATTATTTGGATACCAGCTGGGTTTCCACAAGTAAACTATTCTATCTCCTTTTTCAAAAAAAGGTAAATAAATGTTACCTTCAGACATTCTTTCAAATAAAATGGTAGCTTTAAGCATTTAACTAAACCAATCTCATTTAATCATAGTTCACATATAGTATTTACTATTCAAGGTCCAGCAGTACAACCTTCCTTCCAGGTTACCATAAATCCTAGAAGGACAGAAAGGATGAAAAGCTTAAACTATGGTGTATTTAATGTTACAAAAAGGTTCACCAGCCACAGCCAGCAAATCTCACTTTTAAATTTCCAAATTTTAAGAAGAAAAGGGGCCAAGCCTTGTCACTCATGCCTGCAATTCCAGTGTTTAGCAGTCCAAGGCACAAGGATTAATTGCGACCTGGAGTTCAAGACCAGCCTGAGCAATGTAGCCAGGCCCTCTCTCTCTAAAAAACTTACAAATGAGCTAGGTGTGGTGGGGCATGCCCGTAGTTCTAGCTATTCAGGAGGCTGAGGCAGGAGGATCATTTGAGCCAAAGAGTTTAAGGCAGTAGTGAACTCCAATCACATCATTGCACTTTAGCCTGGGTGTCAAGCCTATGGTCTTGACAGAGCAAGATCCTGTCTCTTAAAAAATAAAATAAAAATTTTTTTTAAAAGAAAAGAAAGGAAAGAGTAAAGAAAAAGAAAAAAAAGACTTGAAAAGTAACACTAATATGATGGATAGAAATGTTTAGGGCCATTCTTATCTTCCCATTTAAAGCACAAATTCCCATTTGTGATACAAATTTAATTAAATATACCAGCCAATTTCTTCACATCCGCGCCAACATCTCTGGTTTTGGGATTTCATCATGTGGGCTAATCTTACTAAATTTTTAAGCCATGTAGAAATCTGAAAACAAAGAGCTTCAGTCTCTCATTGCCAAAGAAGGCTGCTGTCCTACCTTTGATTTTGGATGAATGAATAGCAGGACCAGTTCAGAAGGTGAGGCTGGGAGACCGATGTTGGGTTCATATTTTTCTCTTCCAGACTACATGTCAGGTTCAGAAAGATCTCTGCAACTAAACAGCTACACAAAGGTTTGTAAACCTCTGAAGCAAGTGCCATAGGGCAAGTGACTTACCTCTCCAAACTTCAATTTCTCTAACTATAAAATATGGGTAATAATATGCGGATTTATTCCGCCACATGGAGATTGTTGTGAAGCACAGATGACATCATTTCCACCATGGGCAAGTGTGGAGGCATTGCCATTATTGTTATCTTTATCGCTATCGTACTGAACACTCAACTAATACAGATATATCTCTCTATCACAACTGTCTCAAGACAAACACCAAGACTTCTACCTCAAAGTGAAGTCCTTGACAGGACATAGACTAGGTTATACTAGATGTAAGACTATATTATTTCAGTCTTATTTCAATATAATTTTCATATTTTAAATTCCTGATATCTTTGGAATCAAGACCTTGAATAATAGCAAAGTCTCAGGAATCCAGACACTGCAAATTCAAAATTTATCACTCCTTCAAGGGAGTTAAACTTAAATGAACTTTTGTAAAATATTACAAAAAATAAATATTGTTTATTATAAAATAAACACTTAATGTACAAACAAGGCTTCAAGGGCAGTATTGACCCTAGTCTGGAGTAAGTCTTTAAAGCATTTTGCTCACAACTTTCCAAACTGCTTTCAAAACAACCTCTTTCTATAAATAAGTGATAAAACAATTCTGAAATATTCTTTTACCTCTTTCTTATGGCAAGTCCCGTGGAGGGCTGTTCACAAAGATTGTGTTAACTGTGTTTACTTAATTCAAATGCATTTGCTTAAAATATTCTATACTTTAACTTTATACAGAATAAAATCACCTTTCATTGAGTGCTGACTGATGCCAGGCCACTGTTTCAAGCATGTTCACACACATCATCTCATTTAACCCTATGACGTTTCCATTAGGTAATAATTTGCTTTTTTACCCATAGGAATGCCAGGCTCCGAGAGTTTCAGTAACTCATTCAGCATCCTGAAGCTAAAAAGTGATAAGATACAAACTGAGGATTATCTGATTCTAAAGCCCTTTCTCCTACCATTTTTCTACTTCATCTCTCAATTAAGATTACCTTTTATCCAGTTAGCTCAACTTAGTAGGGGCTTTGCTGCAATGAATTATGATAAAAGGGCCTGCCTGTCTTTATGCCAACAGCTGCTATGTCCTATAAGACAGTAGCCACCCTTAACCAAATCTTTATTAAGTTCTTTCAGCCTGGCTGGGTGTCATCATCTGTGGCTATCATAGGGAGGTTAGAAACTTATGATGACTTCTATGTTCCCCTCGTTGTCAGAGAACTGATAAGCTTAAGAAATGGCCTGAGTGAGGTCACACAGTCATTCAGCAAATGGGAAGTGGGGATGGGAAGGTTAAGTTGGGGGCTATTGGGCTCATCTGTCATCTTCCCTTTGACCTTCAGCTGATAATGCTTCATGCAGCAGCCCTGGCATTTAGAGAGAGGGGAAGGGGTAAGAAGCATTAATCTTTCTTGATACCAGTAAGAAAGAAAAGAGAACCAGCTGAGAAGGGCAGTAGAGTAGTTTGGAGGCAAAGCAGGCTTTGGAGGGAGCTGGCCCCAATGTTGGGAATGTGCAACTCTATCCACTGCTAATTTTCTCCCCAAAGAGAGACCCTCTGGAACATAAACTTCAACCAGGAATTGGATTTTTCTTACAATGTCAACAATTACTTTGTTATTAAAGAAAAAAAGTCCGTGTGGGAGAAAGCAGATGGAACCATCTGACAGAGGGCTGGGAGGAGGAAGCTGTGTTTCAGGTATTGGAGAAGTTGTTCAAGGACAATTTGTGTGTGAAAATATAAACTCTATAAATCTGCCAGAGCCAACAGGGCTAAAGACAAATCACTCGCAGAAATGTATCTCTCCCCAGCAGAGCTGACCACAGGTTTAATTTAGGGGCACACCCTGTTTGTGCTGGGTTTCAGATATTTTTTAAGGGAGGCATGGACAACAAAAAAAAGTAAATTGATATCAGTCCCCTACCTCATCCTGTAAAAGCATCTTTTGCCTTCTAATATTTTTAGAGCTTTGATTCAAAATATAAAAGTCTATGCCATGATCCAGACCAGCAAGCATATCATTGCCATGGCGATAAAATTTAGGAGCAAGAGAATCAACTTTCTCTTCCCAATGCCACCATCAACTTTCTTGTTCTTGTTGGCATGACTAAAAGAGATGGAAGAGCTGATCCATCATTAGCCAACTGAGAGTTGATTAAGAGCTTGTTCAATCCACCAAGGTATAAGTCACATTAGGACAGGAATCTTTTTTTTCTTGTTCATACTCCATCTCTAGTGCCTGAACCCATGACTTGCTCGTAGGAAGAAGTCAATCATTATTTGTGGCATTAATGACTCAATGAACCATCCAACCATTCACTCATCCTTAAATATTTCTGCCAAGTATTCATAGTTTTCCTTCCAGGGAATTGTAGATGACATTCATTATCTTGTTCAATTTTATCTTTGGGCCCACGTGTAAATCACTGACATACTTCCATATTACTTAGACCAGTAATTAGCAAGTGGTGGTTCCATAATTTTGGAATAGGGGCTCATTTCTGAGAATACCTTGCACCCACAAACAGTTTGCTTAATTTTCAAACCCTCCCTAACTGACTTACTATTATGATGGTCTACTTTCTTAACTTCTTGTGCTCACCAGCTTGGATAATACAGTTTACAGGCAATTGAACAAAGAGCTGTGCTCAGAATTATTGCTCTGTAGGTGATCAGATTCCAGTTTTATTCCATCATCTTTTTTTAAAAAAAATTAATGAACTGTCAGCTTTTTAGAGAAGTTTTTAGAAGACAGGCTTTGGATATGACATTGGTTAAGTCACTTCTCCTTTCTGGCCCTCTCTTTCCCATTATTTCCCATGTTGCTTAGGAGTCAGTTGGACCAAATCAGAGGCACCAATATGGAAACCATAAACACATCTTCTCTGACTTACACAGAGGATGTGTTTGTGTGTGTGCTTGTGTGTAGTTGGAAGTGAGAAAGGTGTTTATAGTTGTTAATACTTAAAAAATTTACAGAAAAATCCAAAAATACAAATTTCTAGCTTTTCTACAGGAGTCCTATCTGGCAGCACATGAGAACAGTTAGGGGGTGGCCCCTTTGAAGAGAGCTTTAGCTTTCTGGTTCTCCTAGTGCCCTGGTTCCGCATCACTCCTTAATGTTAGTTACCTGACTCTGGAGTAGGTGTGCCATGAATTTCCTTCAAAATTGAGTATTCGGTTTTTCCAAAATGGTACGAAATACTTTCAATAAGTATTGGGTCTAATAAGCATCATGTGAGGGTGCACACTGCGTAAAGCTCAGTGCTGTTGCTATGTGTGCATGATGTGTTTGTTTTTATGAGCATGGGGACACTTGATGCTCTGAGTCTCAGTGTCTTCATCAGTTATGAAGAAAACAGGCAGCAAAATGAGGGGATACCAAGGCCCAGTATCACATGCTGTTCAGTGGCCTTACTTTGGATTTAAGGTTGAAGAATTAAAATGCTGCCTCTGTTGCTGCTTCTCAGAGATGCCCAGATATTAACATTAAATAATAATGGCTATAAACTGTGAGAACATGGACATTCTTCTACTAAATGAAGTAGATAACACAAGTTGTAAGACAGCGCATTTTTTCCCATGGGACTCAATAAAGCTATTTTTATTTTGAGTGGAAAATAAATACAGCCCATAAGTTGTTTAATTTTTTCTAAGCAATGCCTTCTATTTCTCAAATTCTGTAATTCTATATTTTGCTATGCCTTTCTCCACACAGGACAAAAATACTCCAAAATGGGGATATTTTACAAATATTAGTAGAAAAGAATAAAACTGAAATTACCTAAATATGTCCTAAATTCTTTCCAATACAATTACATTTGGGGCCTCACAGCAACCCTGTGAAGTAGATATTATCATCCTAGTTGAGCCGTGAAGAACCAGTAACAGCTGGAACTAGAAATCAAAGCCAATGTGGTCTTGATTCAAAATCCCAAACTTTTCCTACCATACCTCCCTGAAAAGTCTGTTTTCCCAAACTATAGACAATGACACTATTTTAGGTGGAATTAAGCACTAGTGAGTTCAATGTCCCTCTATCACTGACTATGAAAAAAGGGATCTATTTTTCTCATGAGGACATTCATTTTAGATGTCAAAAATTGTAAACTTATCAGGTTTATCCTCAACTGCTTTGCATTGGTAAATTTTATTTTTAAAAAACTTTTGAATAACATTGTTTTGTTTCCATTGCACTTACTTTTGTGATTACTTTCTATTTTCTGCAAGTGGTTACCAATTTTTCTTTCAGTTATAAAACAGTTTTAAAGCTGTGTCAATATAGACTCAGCAGAACCTCCAAAGCTGACCTAATTTTCATAGACCAGACACGCATCACATGTATGTGTCAGTATAGTAGGCCCAGATCCTTATGTTGACCAATTTGTGACAACCCCTTGGGTGATCAGCTTACACAGGTTCTACTGTGTAATTAAGAAGGGAAACAGTACAAGTGGCAAATTATAAGGTAAAAATCAGAAAGAAAACATGCCAATGTCTGAAGTTGGGGAACCACAGTCTGAAGGATAAGGTATTTGGCTAGGGTTCTTAGGAGGGGCTTACTTCATCTTAATTTAAGTCCCATCCCAGAGAGCAGCCATCTTATTGGGTGAATATGGCAAAGGGCCAGAAAAAAAAGAAATATAGACAAGGATAAATGTTAATGGAAGAAAAAGTCTCTCCTTTTTTTGTATTCTCAGTGTTTCCTCTCAATACATCCCATCCTGTCCCCTGACTCCACTCTACCCACCATCTGTTATTTTTTCTCTTAGGAAACGCAAGCATTTTCAAATCCAGCTTAATTGGACACTGACATATCTGGCTCCTCTTTTTAGCACCAAAGTCACCCAATCAAGTAAAAAAAATTTCCCTACAGGACTGCAAATGGAAAGTATCTGAGCGCAAGATGTAGAATAAATAAATAAAAATTCCTTCTGTAAGAAAGTACACCGACAAGAGCTCAAAGTAGAAAGGGCCAAGCATTTAGAAAGACAACATCAGCTTCATTTTATTTAAAAGCTCCATTGTTTGTAATAAATTCTTAATAGCTTGAAAATCTAATTTTTTCCACTACCAATTTTATCCTTGGCCAATTGGCAAACACTTGCTTTTTTTTCGTTTCTGCCTCTGTTACCCTACTGTAAAAGCTGAAGATTTGGGTATATGAGTTCTTACTTATGAACCATTACAATAAAAAGATCAGCTCTGTGCTGGGAATAGCACCAAGAGGTATAAAGACCTAGACTGCTATGAATTATTTGGGAGCAGACTATCTCTCCATCGGACTCTAGAAGAGAAACTCAGAACACTTAGAAAATAGAGACAGAAAGTCTGTGGGGGTGGTTGAGCTGTAGTGAAACCCTGTTATAATTTAGAAGACACAATCACACCTAACGTTTATACCAACCACATATTACTCATTGTGTAATTTTTATAGGATTAAAAATGTATGACAGATGTGCAATAGTCTCCCACCCTCACCCATGGCAGACATTACTAATCAACCATGGAACACGTTCCTAACAAACATTCTATGTGCACACTTGATGTTTCCTTTCTCTGGCAGGAGCACCATTACTGTAACACCTCTAGTTTCTCTCTATCTCCTCACTTATTCTTCTTCAGAAAAAGAAAGAAGACATAACCTGATTGGTGAGTGTTGAAAAAGACACTAACCAAGGGTTGCCAACCCCTTTTTTCTGGGAGAATGTACACTCACACACAGAGTATGTGTTCCTGCTACTTCTCTACCAAGTAATGAGTTTATCAGTAAATTTCTCCTTGGAATAAGGAGAAATTCTCCTTCCTGTCAGATCAGCAGTGGTCCAGTGCCAGCTGAGTAAGACTGGATGTGGTTCCTGCAATGCCAGAGTTAACAATCAGGAAGCCCACTTAGACCCCACTCACATTCTTCAGTAGCAACTTTAATAATTACCAAGGGACAAAAAACAGGGTGATATTTTAAGGTCCTTTAAAATTCTTAAAAATAGCAATTGATTAAGATTTACTGATCGATTAGAAAACTTTTCACTTCTAATCAACTAGAAGTGTCTTTCTATTGACTGCAGGAGCTGTAATTTGATTGAGTTTACATTAAAGAGAGATATGAGGTCAGCATTGTTTAGTGTGCTCCACTGACCACCTAGGCAAGGCTCTGCATGGGAACGGCTCTTTCAACACCAGTTCCTGAGGCTCTGCAGTCCAGATAATCAAAGTCCTTGCTGTAGACCTGATGTGTGCCAAGCAACTTATCTAACTGATCAAACTCAGTAGCAACTCTCACATACTCCTGATGGAAGTAGAAATGGTACTGTTTGGGGGATGAGGGGGTGCAATTTAGCAGTATGTAGTCAAATTGTAAATTTACTTACATGTTGCCATGGCAATTTCACTTCTGTGTATCTATATCACAGAAAATACTTGTGCATAAAAATAAATGTCCGAGTTTATTGCAACACCTATTGTAATGATGAAAAATTGGAAACCATCTAAATGCTCAGCCATAGAGAACTGGTTAAATAGTTATGGGGGATTATGAATTAGCTCCTTGTCATTTTGTGCTTTAATATGGTGAAATTATAATATGTGTCAATGGCATGGGGATAGGTGGAGAAGGAGTTTCCACTTATTACTCTGTATTCTAGCTGAAGTTTTAAGTATGTACTATTTTATGCTTAATAATTAATAAAAATAACACTGATTTAATAATTTTAACTCATGTTCTTTTTCTCTTGGGTGCTGATGCCCATCTCTTAGACAGCTTCCATTATCCCATGCCTGGAAGCTGAACAGGAGATTAAGGCTTGTGAGCCTAGAATCGGGTTAGACACAGCAGCTACCTAGAGGACGCTTTCTCCCAGACCTAAGTGTGCCCGATTAATCTCCTTTCTTGTAGGAGAGTCTGGCTTTGTCCTTGGACCAAAATTCCCATTACTGCCAAACAAACAAACAAAAAAACACCTTTTTTAAGTGCTGGATAAACATCATTGAAGCCTCTTCTTTTGGTTTCCGAAACTCCAAGCAGATCATAAACATGTACTTTCCTCAGTCAGATCTAATACAATGGCTTCAATTCCAGCTTTGGCCAGGTTGTTGCCCTTGAGAAAATTAAACCTTCCTGCCTTTCTCTCTGAAGAGTCATGTTGGCATGCTAAAGGCTGTCCATGAAAATCTTATTTGACTTTTGTCTAACTGAAACCTACTAGCCCCATTTTTCTTCTAAAAACCATTTCACATATCAATCTTAAGGCAGGCCTTGTAAAACTTTTCAGCAATATTAATATTCCCCTTGGTGGAATACGAGTTGTCTTCATCTCCCTATGACCTTCTCACCACCAGACTTTCTCTCTGTGGACGTCACGTCCATAGACAACTGGTGTCATTCATCATATGTGAATCCTAGGTATTGACCACCCATTCTTATAATGGCAATGTAAAATTTACTTCGTGGTGTATGCCAAATAATATCCTGGGTTTACTAACTGCTTTCAACTTTTAAGGGCCTTTTTATTTCCATTATTTTATCTTATTTTCACAATGATTCTTTTAGGTATAAACAGCTCGGGGTCCATTGACAAACATGGGAACTGCAGCTCCAAGAAGTAACCGAGAATGTGTCTTAGTGGTGATCAGACCCAGCCCCCCACCAGTATCTCCCATCTTTTAGTCTTAAGTTAGAAGCCTACACACAGAACAGGTTTTCAGTGCACTGGGCTCTTCAAATCATGGAAAGCCTCCTGTGCTGTTCTCTTAGTTTGACAGATGATGTCCACTTTATACCACTAGGCTTCTCTGTAGTGAAATAAATAGGTTTGAGCCATGCTAGTCATTGATGCTGTTTTGTCAGTGTTGCTGTCTAATGGAGTTAGTTGCTGTCCCTAAGGCAAGAAGAAGATAATCATGACACTTGTTTAAAAAGCCACAACCAAGGAAAACAGCGCAAGCCCCCTATGTAGTTCCAGGTGCATTGAGATCACTCTCCTTTGTAGCACCAGAGAATTTTTCATAGAAGAGGGGCCCTTGAGTAGGGTTTCAATGAATGAGGAAGGAAAACAGAGTAAGTAGAGGCAGTCCATGTCATGAACAAAAGAATGACGATCATGAAGGTTGTTCTGTCCTTTCCACATCCTGGTTCCCTCCACCTGAGATCAAATATTGATCCCTCATCACTGCAACAGTGAAAGCAGCTCCTCTGTGTGGGAAGGCACCCTGAGGTTAGGCAGAGGCCGAAGTATTAGGGCACTAGGCACATTTTCTTTGTAGGTTGGTCACTAATCCATTACCTGTCCTTAGGGCTAAGTCACTTATTAGTAGCCCATTCGTAATTCACACCATTGACACGTTCTCATTCTTATGTTAGTGCTAGCAAGCACAACTTAAGAGTGTTCAGTCACCTCCCTCTAACTATGCTACCACCTCCAGGGCCCTGGTGTTTAGAATTTCTAGAGTAACCACAGCATTTAGCACTTTTGTGTCTGTATATTCCCAGCTGGATATCCAAGGTGGAGACCCTCAAGGATGTAGAGGAGATTGATGTTTAGAGGGAGAAATATTGGAAGGAGAGTGGGGGAGGGGTGCTAAGCCATGCAAAACCTCTAAATTACCAAAATTGAATTGAATTGAATTGACTTACTCTCCGGCTCCTCCTCAGACGGGATACCTCTTGCATCAGACCCAATTTAAACAAACAAGCAAACAAACAAAAAACTACACATACAGCACTTTCTGTCCAAGGAGTTAACTGCCAGGTCAGAAGCCACACAATGTAGTTATTTACTCTTCCCAGGTTCCCTTAGGGCTCAATCTCAATGAATGGTTTTATTTTTAACCAGATAAACTGATCCTCTTTGTTGTGTAAGCTTGCTAATGTTCCTTCCCCCAGGAGATGGTGCCTTAACACCCAAGGGCTAACCTTATTCCTTTATTTCTGAATCCACAAATTATTTACAACCCCATAGAAGCTGCCTCCTCAATGAACTTGGGGCAAGTTATTTAATCTCCTTGGGTTCTTTTTCCTCAATTGTAAAAAGAGTGGCTGAGAGTGTTCACGTGGTAACAGTTACAAGGATGAAAAGAAATAATTCAAAGTATGTAGCAGAACTCCTGGAACATAATGAGTGCTCAATAAATGTTAGTTATCAATTTGACTTTGAATCCACTCTGGCTAGTCACTAACTACCTTGCACACATGCAAAAAGTTTTCCCATGGCTAAGACAAGCTCTAGTATTTTTATTATTAATTAATTATTTATTTATTTATTTAAGATAAAGTAGAACTTTTTTTTTTTTTTTTGAGACAGAGCCTCAAGCTGTCACCCTGGGTAGAGTGTCATGGCATTACAGTTCACAGCAACCTCCAATTCCTGGGCTCATGCAAGTCTCCTGCCTCGGCCACCCAAGTAGCTGGGACTACAGCCGCCCGCCCCAACGCCCGGCTATTTTTTTGTTTGGGTTGCAGTCGTCATTGTTGTTTGGCAGGCCCAGGCTGGATCCGAACCCGCCAGCTCAGGTGTACGTGGCTGGCGCCTTAGCCCGCTGAGCCACAGGCGCCGAGCCTTATTTTTTTATCTATCATACATTGTAACACAATTTAAACTGCCAAAAAGTACAAAGATATTTGTTAATCACTTTAATTCTACCATCCACATGAATTTCTGTTTTAAGTTAAAAACAGTTTCTTTTTTCACCTTACCATTATTTTGAATGTCTTTCCATGTCAGTAAGTATGTTTCTATAACATTCTTAATATCTACATATTTTTCCTTATTAGAGTTGCACCTCTGTTTATTTAACCAATCCCACTACTGTCAATTTTGTGTGTTGTATTCAACGTTTTGCTATTTTAAATAATGTTCTCATAAAAGTTTTGTACATTCACTTTTTGTGAACTTGTTAAAAATTCTCCTTAGGATAAATTCATAGAAGTGAAATTTCTGCACCTGTGAGTACGCTGTATCTAAGGGATATAATATTACATGCTGACAAACTGTCCTTCAGAAGGACTATACAAATTGGCATTCCCACCAGCCCAGTAAATTCCATTTTCTCGTGTCCACCTCAGTACCGGCTACTATTTAAAATCTTCACCAGGTTGACAGGTCACAAACGTAATTTTACTTTTTAATTAAAATATTGTATCAGAAGTAATGATGAAAAGTATTAACATGTTTATCTAGCACGTGATTTTCTTTTCTATGTCATCCCCGACAATGTCATCAAAAAGATGGTAAAGTACATTGTTAAAAACACAGACTGGGGACTGACTACCCGAATATGAATTCAGGTGCTGCCTCTGAATTCAATGGTTTTAGGCATCCTTTCTGTGCCTCAACGTCTTCATCTAAAATAGGCACGTTGTTAATGCTTGCTACATAAAGTAAGGAGTGTGCAAGGTCTTAGGACAAGGAGCTAGTTATCATTTGCCCTTCAGTTATCTCATTGGACTTCCCTTGGTGGCTGTGGTATGGAAGGCATGGGGACAGACATCCAGAAGTCACATCACAAAGGCATGAAGGGACATGAAGTGTCGTGCTAGCTCCTACATTTGAACCATCCAATATTTTCACGTGTTTTGAAGAATAAAGAGCAAGAATGGTTTCATTCATTGTTTTCCAATTTAAACCATATGAAATGAGCTTTGACAAGTCATCAACATGAAGTTTTCTTGGTCTATGCATGACACTGTCCCCCCAGGGTCCACCAGCTCCCAGATGTGCTCTTTCACCTATAATGGTTCACATTGCAGAGACAAGGTAAAATATGACTACATTTGCTCCAGAATTCTATGGGCCAAGTGGCTGTATTTTGAAATGCAAATTTTGCAAGAATACCTCTCCTCCCTGTTAGGCAGCACAATGATTAGAACACATTTTTTTTTCTTTTTTTGTTAGATAGAGTCTCACTTTGTCACCCTTGGTAGAGTGCTGTGGCGTCATAGCTCACAGCAACCTCAGATTCCTGGGCTCAAGGGATTCTTTTGCCTTAGCCTCCTAAGTAGCTGGGACTACAGGCATCCACTACAACGCCTGGCTATATTTTTTCTTTTTCTTAGAGATGGGGTCTTGCTCTGGCTTGGCCTGGTCTTGAACCTGTGAGCTCAGATAATCCACCCACCTCAGTCTCCCAGAGTGCTAGGATTATAGGCGTAAGCCACCGAGCCCAGCCTTAGAACACAATTTTATGCTTGAATAGTGTTCTTAGGTTTGGAAAACACTACCTAGAAATGCACACAGACCAGATGTGGCATGGTGGGTCAAAAGGAACCTCAAAACCCACCTAATTTAACCTCCTCATTCACAGAGACGGTTCAGGATCACAACATTCAAAACATACCCAAGAATGAGGAAGCAGAGAGCTCAAGGGTGAAAGGCTTTCTAACTTTTAGAATTTAAGAATCTTCCATATAATTTGTTTAAAATGTTTAGCCTCAACTCTAATGTTTTAACAATCAGCCAGAAACAAAGGAGCCACAGGTACTGTACTCATTCTGTCCCTCCATCCTGTCCAGGAATGGCTACACCTAGTTATAAGGGAGAATTTCACAGCAGAATTTGAGAACTACTTATCTGATGATAACCTCCTCTTCCTCATCCAGCCAAAGTCCTACACCTTTCTTCACAGAGTTTCAGCTGACATAAGTCATCTGGCTCCGCTTAGCAGCTCTGGGTCTCAGTTTTCTAGTTCATAAAATGATTATGCTATTCTGGAAGATGCCTTCCTGAACAAACATTTCATGATTCCATTTACAGGCTTGTATATTGACTGTAAGAGTATACTTTCCAAAGACCAAGTACAGAAAATCACCACTCCCATAATGACCATTACTGAAAACTAGCCCAAGGGCTCAGCGTAAATTCTCAGGCAGGCACAGGATGCAACGTGGGGCTCTTCATTCCCAGACTTTGGCAAGCCAAGTGTACCCACATGGGTACTGTTTAAAAAACATCAACACATGGGCACTAATGTAGGAAAGGGAGGATTTAAAAATTCAGCTTACCCAACTTCACAAAGAGAACTTTTCAAAACTCCCATGTGAAAATATTAAAATGGCTTTTAATATGATCTCCTGCGGCTGCGGTGTATTGATGTCCCTATGGGCGCCATAGTCCTCAGTGACTAGACCTTGATTGTCATCTCTGGTTGCACACAAGAATTCCCTGCTATGAAGGAAAGCATAAAATATTCCCAAGACCTGCCCTTACTCCTCTCCCCCTGCCAAGATTCTGATTTAATTGACCTGGAGGTGGGACCTGAAATCGTAGTATCTGAAAAACTCCCCAGATGAGTCAATTTGTAGCCAAAGTTGGGCCCCACTAGTCTAGATGAATTGCTACCAAAGTGGAGGGCATAATTCATCAGCATGCTGAAAAACTCTCTAGAATGTCTTTTTATATATATTTTAAACCTCATTCTTTTACATTTTGTATAGGCTATATCTTTGAGTATACTAATACATATTTGTAACAGATTTGTGTAATAGTAAATATATAATCTAAAAATAAATATGTGTTTATCGGTGCAAATCCTTATTCCAAAATAAGGATTTTCTGATAGAAGTACATTCTCCAAAGGTTTGAATCTAAATGATAATCATTGGGTAAGTAGCCATTTTTACGAAGTAGGCATTGCTTTAATTATGGTCTTTGTGGTCTGCTGTTGGCTCACTTCTATATTGTTACTTGCCTTCCATTTGTGCAATACATCTTGTCTTTCAGAGTAGGTTGTAAATGCCTTTGAAGGCAGAGACTCTCAGGTCCTGTGTTTTGCTATCTCCCGTAATTCTTGCAATGATGCCATTACCATTAGGATCTGCCATTTGCTAGCTGTTCAACTTTCGGTAAGCCTTAGTTTCCTCACTCAAAGAATATTGATAATAGTAGTACCAGCTTCATAGCATTATTATGAGGATTAAATTTGCGACAATTTATATATCGCATTTTATATATATAAATACATTATGGACTCACTGAATGGGAGCTATTTTATTACTGGTTGATTTAAATGTTACATTCCTATATATGGAATGTCAGGTATGGTGCTGGGAAATGAAAACGTGTATAAGATGTGGTTCCCCTTTAAGGAATTCATAGTCCAACAACAACAGCAAACAGACCTTTAAACAAGCAGTCATAATACCACATAATAAATGGTCTGATTGGCATTTGTATAAAGTGCTATGAGAATACAGCGAAGGGAGCAATTAATTCTTTCTAGTGCCTTGAAACATGTATGGGGGTTTTTTTGTAGATAAAGAGGAGGCACATGGCTTAGAAGAAGAGCATAAGCAGTTGCATAGAGTATCAGTTCTCAAAGTGTGGTCTAAGGATCCATGGGAATCCCTGAGACAATTTCAGGTGGTTCCCAAGGTCAAAACAATGATTATCATAATTCTAAAACATTATCTGCTTTTCTCACTCTTGGTTTTTCACAAAGGTATGGGAGAGTTTTCCGGAAGCTGTGTGACCTGTTACATACGACAGATTGAGTGCAAAAGCAGCTATGAGAATCTAGCTATCTTCCTGAAAGTGATTTGTAAAAATGTAAAACAGCACCTCTTTTCTCATTAAGATTCATTATTTTAGAGAATATCGTGTTTTTTAAATAACAATGTATTTTATCAACATGCAATAGGTTTATTATTGTTATTTTTAAAGGAATTAATATTTTTTAAATTTCAATTTTAATTTCTAATATACATGTAGATAGACAGTATATTCTCCACAAACAAAAGCTCTTTGAGGTCCTCAATAATTTTTAAGTGACAAGGGGCCCCAAGACCACTAGCATAAAATCATAAAATTACATGGTGTGTTCAAGGAATAAATGAATAAATGAATAAGTGTGGCTAGCTACTTCCAGTTCTTTTTGGAAGTAGACAGAGTATAAATTATAAATATATACATCACACATTCATATACAATGACTGTGATTATCATATCCTCTCAGCCTATGCATAACCGATAAAATACATCAGAATGCTGAGAGGGTTTATCTGAATTTATTGGTGATTTTGAGAAAGGACAAGGGAACAGATTTAGTTAATCCAGTGAAAGTCATCGCATATAAATTTGCAAACTAAAATACTCCCTGGGCTGAGGTCATGTGTTTAATTTTAGCAAGTAGGGGGAATATGTTTGGGTAGATATTTATACTGAGCAGTGGACTGAGCTGGAGATGGGTTTGGAAACAGTGGAAACAGTGATACAACCTTTATTATTTTCAATGCAAAAAAATCGAACTATTAATGTGATGTTCTGGTTGAGAATTTAAACTCTCAAAAAATCTGGAAATTCAAAGTCATGGTACCCATAGCAACCATAACTCTGCCCCCTTGCATGCCCAGTGTGGAGTATTTTGTATTGCAGTACATGCTGTGAAATCTATGCCTAAATGTGCTATATAGCAGAGTTACAGTTGCTGTGGGAACTGTAACTTTGAATTGCCTGCCTTTTGTGTCATTAAACTTTCAGCTGAAGTATTGCATTAAAGAAGGTTTTTTTTCCTCCACTGCGTTTCCTCATTTAAAAAAAAAATTGATTGGGCATTTTTTTCTTTATAAAAAAGGATGTAAATGATGTTAGATTCAAATGGCAGGATAATACATTCTAGTTTCCCAGATATATGCACTGATATAGCGTTAGTGAATTACCACATTTACATATTTCAACCTGCAATAACAAGTCATAAAATAATCCTCTATTTATATAGCACCTTTATTCCTGAAGGGTCCCATCACACACAGAGAGACACAGTAACTGAACCACATTGGCCAAGAAAACTCAATAAATATTTAACGGCGCCCAACAAAATTATACAGTGCTTTAGGACAAGCAGTAAGGAAGAAAGGCGCTGTCATCCAGTGGTTGGAATACAAACTATCCGATGAGAAATTTCATGCTCCATTCTTATGATGGCATGGGCTCACTGCTTGACCTTGAATGCCTCACAACTTTGGGTATTCCGTTTTCTCTGTCTGTTTACTGAAGAAGTATTTCTCAGACCAATGGTAAGAAAAGACTTCCAAAGATAATTTGGTTGAGTTTACTACTCCCAGCCATGGCATGTACTTACATACTCTGTAACAAGAGTCAGCAAATTTCTACTACAGAGGGCAAGATAGTAAATATTTTGGGCTTTGAGTTGAGTTCAACCACTCATTTCTGCTACTGTAGTGTGGAAGCAGCCATACATCAATGAATAGGTGTGATTGTGTTCCAATACAATTGATTTGTGGACACTGAAATTTGAATTTGATATGAAGTTATACATCACAAAATATTATTATTATAGTGATTTTGAAACCATTTAAAACTTTAGGGCGGCGCCTATGGCTCAGTCGGTAAAGGCTCTGGCCCCATATACCGAGGGTGGTGGGTTCAAACCCGGCCCCCGCTGAGCTGCAACAACAAAAAAATAGCCAGGCATTGTGGCAGGCACCTGTAGTCCCAGCTACTTGGGAGACTGAGGCAAGGGAATCGCTTAAGCCCAGGAGTTGGAGGTTGCTGTGAGCTGTGTGATGCCACAGCACTCCACCAAGGGCCATAAAGTGAGACTCTGTCTCTACAAAAAAAAAAAACAAAAAACCAACAACTTTAAAACATGTTCTTAGTCCGTAGACTGTATAAATGCAAGGGATAGGATGTAGTTTGCTGATCCTTGCTCTGGAAGTGTGAGTTGAATATCATGTTCAAGTCTACATTTAGACAATAGTGTGCTCTTAAATCTTTAACAACTAGTTCCTCATTGCCTAAAAATAGATATGTGTTTGTTTACATATAAATAGGTCTAGATACAAATATATAGTATTTAGTTATACATATGTGTGTAAGTTTATTATTGCTGATATACATAAAATGTAGCATAAATGTACGAATAATAAAACATACAACACTCTTACAAATTTCATATAGCTGGGTGGTACCCATAGCTCAGTGGGTAGGGCGCTGACCACATACACTGAGGCTGGTGGGTTCGAACCCGGCCAGGCCAGCTGAAACAATGATAACTGCAACAACAACAACAAAAATAGCTGGGCATTGTGGTGGGGGCCTGTAGTCCCAGCTAGTTGGGAGGCTGAAGTAAGAGAGTCACTTAAGCCCAAGAGTCTGAGGTTGCTGTGAGCTGTGACGCCACAGCACTCTACCCCAGGCAACAGCTTGAGACTAAGTCTCAAAAAGAAAAGTTTGATATAGCTATTATTCTCATAGAAGGCTTTTGTTACTATTTCCTGAACTCTTCTACTCATAGCTAATTTAGGATTACAATGAACACATTTAATTCCATAGTTCCTATTGAATATTCATTGATCTTTTCATTTATATTGAAGAGTAAGACGATATTGAAGAAAACAAAGATATATCCCAGAACTTCACTTTGTCACTAATGTCCTGAACATTTATAGCTTTAAAACATTTCCTCATTTTCTAGTGCCATTCACAATATAATTTTTTTTTAATAATTTTATTGAATCATAATTATGTACATTGGTGCAATCACAGGGCACGATTCATATACATTCAGAAATATTTTGATCATACTGTTACAGATATCCTTCATGGCATTTCCTTGATCACTATATA
>CAUYON010076187.1:0-11519 GCA_963573935.1 Arctocebus calabarensis
AGTCCAAAAGAAACCCAAACAGCACATAGGCAAGGCCTTTCCAGCCTACAGTCCCACTGTTGCCCCCTACCCACAGTATTAGACCAAACGAAACACACACAACCACTTGCCCGATCTCCACCGCTTTTGCCTTCCTCAGGGGGTCCAGAGGTCTCACGCTGCCTCCCTGTGTCCCCAAAGGAATGTATGTTTCTGGGCAGATCCTGCCAGCCAGAGATGCCTGAAGTCTTCTCTCCCCAGTCTCACCGTGCCCAGTTGCAAGGAAGCTGCTACTCAGCTGCCATCTTCGTGCACCATCCTATTTGCATTTTTAATAAAAGCTAAGCATTCCAATTATTAGCAGATGGAATATTGAGGGCTATATATGGGCCACATATGATTGTCCCTAGTTCTAGACAATGGTTTTATAGTAAAATAATACTCTTTGGAATGGCAAGTCTTCACCTCACAGTTAAAAAGAAGAAAAAAAAATACAAGAAACTCCATTCTCAGAAATACAAAAATCTGAAGGAAATAGACCAATACTTGGAAGCCTGCCACCTTCCACGACTTAGCCAGAATCAAGTGGAAATATTCAACAGGGCTATATCAAGTTTTGAAATAACATCAACTATATCAAATGTCCCTAAAAAGAAAAACCTGGGACCAGATGGCTTCACATCAGAATTCTACCAATCCTTTAAAGAGGAAATAGTACCTATATTACTCAACCTTTTCCAAAATATAGAAAAAGAAGGAATACTACCCAAGACATTCTATGAAGCAAACATCACCTTGATCCCCAAACCAGGAAAAGACCCAACCAGAAAAGAAAACTATAGACCAATATCAGTAAGGAATACTGATGCAAAAATATTCAACAAGATCCTAGCAAACAGAATCCAACAACACATCAAACAAATTATACACCAATACCAAGTGAGTTTCATCCCAGAGTCTCAAAGCTGGTTCAATATATGTAAATCTATAAATATAATTCATCACTTAAACAAATTAAAAAACAAAGATAATATGATTCTCTCAATTGATGTAGAAAAAGCTTTTGATAATATCTATTCTTGTTCAGAACACTTAAGAAAATGGGTCATTTCTTAAACTGATAGAGGCCATCTACAGCAAACCCATGGCCAATATCATATCGAATGGAGTTAAACTGAAATCATTTCCACTCAGATCAGAAACCAGGCAAGGTTGTCCATTGTCTCCACTGCTTTTTAACATTGTAATGGAAGTCTTAGCCATCACAATTAGGCAAGAAAACATGATCAAGGGTATTCATATAGGGTCAGAAGAGATCAAGCTTTCACTCTTTGCAGATAATATGATTGTATATTTGGAAAGCACCAAGGATTCCTCTATAAAACTCTTAGAAGTGATAAAGGAATACAGCAGCATCTCAGGTTACAAAATCAACACTCATATATCTGTAGCCTTTATATATACCAACAACAGTCATGCTGAAAAAAGTCAAGGACTCTATTCCATTCACTGTAGTGTCAAAAAAGATGAAATATTGGAGAGTTTACCTAACAAAGGATATGAAAGGTCTCTATAAAGAGAACTATGAAACTCTAAAAAAAAGAAATAGCTGAAGATGTTAACAAATGGAAAAACATACCATGTTCATGGTTGGGAAGAATCAACAGTGTTAAAATGTCCATACTACCCAAAGCAATATACAATTTTAATGCAATCTCTATTAAAGCTCCACTGTCATTTTTTAAAGATCTCAAAAAAATAATACTTCATTTTATATGGAATCAGAAAAAACCTTGAATAGCCAAGACATTTCTCAGAAATAAAAACAAAGCAGGAGGAATCACACTACCAGACCTCACACTATACTATAAATCGATAGTGATCAAAACAGCATGGTACTGGCACAGAAACAGAGAGGTAGATGTATGGAACATAATAGAGAACCAAGAGATGAACCCAGCTACTTACTGTTATTTGATCTTTGACAAGCCAATGAAACACATTCAATGAGAAAAAGATTCCCTATTTAACAAATGGTGCTGGGTGAACTGGCTGGCGACCTCTAGAACACTGAAACTGGACTCACACCTTTCAACATCAACTGAGATAGACTCTCACCGGATTAAAGATTTAAACTTAAGACATGAAACTATAAAAATACTAGAAGAGGGCAGCACCTGTGGCTCAGTGAGTAGGGTGCTGGCCCAATACACCGAGAACGGTGGGTTTAAACCTGACCCCAGCCAAACTGCAACAAAAAAATAGCCGGGCATTGTAGCGGGTGCCTATAGTCCCAGCTGGGAGGCTGAGGCAAGAGAATCGCCTAAGCCCAGGAGTGGAAGTTGCTGTGAGCTGTGATGCCACTGCACTCTATCAAGGGCAACAAAGTGAGACTCTGTCTCTCAAAAAAAAATACTAGAAGAAAGTGCAGGGAAAACATTTGAAGAAATTGGCCTTGTTGAATATTTTATGAGGAAGACCTCCAGGCAATTGAAGCAATACCAAAAATACATTACTGGGACCTGATCAAACTAAAAAGCTTCTGCAAAGAACACAGTAAAGCAAGCAGACAGCCCTCAGAAAGGGAGAAGATATTTGCAGATTATGTGTTCAGCAAACATTTAATCACCAGAATCTACAGAGAACTCAAACATATTAGAACAAGTGAGCCCATCTCAGGGTGGGCAAGGGACTTGAAGAGAAACTTCTCCAAAGAAGACAGATGCATGGACTTTACACATATGAAAAAATGCTCATCATCCTTAATCATCAGAGAAATGTCAATCAAAACTACTTTGAGATTTCATCTTACTCCAGTAAGATTAGCCCACATCACAAAATTCCAAAACCAGAGATGTTGGAATGGATGTGGAAAAAAGGGAACACTTCTCCACTGCTGGTGGGAATGCAAACTAATACGTTCCTTTTGGAAAGATGTTTGGAGAACACTTAGGGGTCTAAAAATAGACCTGCCATTCGATCCTATAATTCCTCATATCCAGAAGACCAAAAATCACATTATAACAAAGATATTAGTACCAGAATGTTTATTGCAGCCCAACTCATAATTGCTAAGTCATGGAAGAAGCCCAAGTGCCCATCGACCCATGAATGGATTAATAAATTGTGGTATATGTACACCATGGAATATTATACAGCCTTTAAAAAGATGGAGATTTTACCTCTTTCATGTTTACGTGGATGGAGCTGGAACATATTCTTCTTAGCACAGTATCTCAAGAATGGAAGAAAAGTATCCAATGTATTCAGCCTTACTATGAAACCAAGTTATAGCTTTCTTATGATAGCTATAACCCAATTATAGGCCAAGAATATGGGGGAAAGGGATAGAAGGGGAGGGGAGAGGATAGGTAATTTGTGGGACCACACCTATGGTGCATCTTAGAAGAATACACGTGAAATTTATTAAATGTAGAATATAAATGTCTTAATACAATAACTAAGAAAATACTGTAAAGGTTATGTTAACCAGTTAGATGAAAATATTTCAAATTGTATATAAAACCAGCACACTATACCCCATAATTGCATTAATGTACACAGCTATGATTTAATAATAAAAAAAAGAAGAAAGAACAAAAAGTCCTGATAAGTAGCTAACTTCATTCCAAAGCTACCTTCCAAAAAATTCAATAATTCCTTTAACATCTGTAGATTGTAGTTTTTACCCTTAGATTCCACATTTCTATTTTTAACATTCAATTTGTTTAGATTGTATGAGAAGATTGTTTTTTGAACCCTGCATATAATATTATGCTAATAGATATTTCACTCCATAAATTTTATTTATTCATTCATTCATTTAGTTAGTTATTCATTTATTTTAGACAGAGTCTTCTCTATTGCCCTGGGTAGAGGGCATGACATTTATAACTCAATATAACCTCAATTGCTTGGGTTCAAGCAACCTTCTTGCCTCAGCCTGCTGAGTAGCTAGGACTACAGGCACCCACCACATCACCCAGCTAATTTTTCTATTTTTTGTAAAGACAGGATCTCACTTTTGCGCAGGCTGGTGTTAAACTTCTGAGCTCAAGTAATCCACCCACCTCAGCCTCCCAGAGTGTTAGCATTACTACAGGCATGAGCCACTGAGCCCAGGCTCCATAAAATATTTTTTTAATGAACCTTTTCCATTTAACTAAGAAAAATAATTTTAAATATGATTAATAAATAATTTTGAAAACGCAAATATTTTAGATTCTATTTAATATTCTGTGAGATCACATCTCATTGTAATATATTTTAAGTTATATATCTTTTCCACATATAATCTACCTTTTGGCTCAAAGAAAACAAACCAAAGGGAGAGAAAAAAGGACTAAGTAGTGGCTTCACTTTCATATGCTGTTCAGAAATTCTCCACAGTAAAAGATCCACATAAAGTTTGAAACCCCCAATCAATCCGTTAAGTGCCTTTTAAAAGTCACATCATGGGGAAGCATCTCAAACTCATTAAAATAAATAGTTGGAATATATAATTAGGGCAATTAAAATAATGCACTAAGTGACCTTCCTCAAAAGCAACTGATTCCTAACTTAGAGCTTTGCAACTGGACATAAGTATTCCACATTGAAAGTTTGTGAGATTTTATACAAAATACCAAGATCAGTATTCTCCCAAGGCTTTTCTACTAGCTTGATATATAGAAAAAGAATTAATTTCCTATCTGGATTTATTCAACTTGATTTCTCTCAAAGAATAGATAATCTCTTTGTTTTGCTAAGAAGAAAAGAACACAGAGAATTTCAAAGATAGAAGTAACTTTAAGAAGCCATTCAGGTTATAGACTCTCACTGATCCTAATACATTCTCTGAATTTTACAAAGTGGTATTACTCAGGTTCCCAGGTCTTAAATAAGAAAAAACGTTCAGTAGAATGTGAAGCATGACCCTGACTCCATACAAGATTCCCTGGCTTCACAGCAGAACACAAAATTGCATTAAGAACCCTAAGTCACAAATTTCACAAGAGAATTCAAATAGTTTTAGTGACACGTTTCTGTATTATGCTTTCTGGCGAGTTCCAAGAAAGAGTAAACGAACACTTCTGTCACATGCTAATTAAGAAAATACAGTCTATATGATAAATATTGTACCTAATGTAATAATTCCCAGTTTTATTAGAATTGAAGATTTTAATCAGACATGACTTGTTTTCAGAATATTCGATATCCTCCCCCATCAAACAGCATACCACCCTACAGTATCTATTTACACTATATTAAATAGAATTAGAATTTATTTTGTCTTTGAACCCTTTTATAACATCTTAAGAAACACACAGAAGTGAGATTGGCATCTGCTGCAATTGATAGTTATTTCCTTAAAAAATTCCATTTATCTATCATCATTAGAATCACCAATTTGATAAATAAATACTGAGTGAATACTACACATGTTTCCACTTGTATCTACACATGGAACATAACAGACTTTCTAGTGTTTTAATGTTGCTTTAATAATCACATTTCCAAATACTAGAGGTAATCATGCTTCTTATTCATCCACTTACATTTATCAACATGTATCAACAATACTTTAGTCTAAAAATAGCAGCTGCTTTACAGAGAAATTGTTAACACTTGCTGAGAACTGTGGCTTGTCATTTATTCCATTATAAAAAAAGGTAATACTCTGACATATGAGTCTATTTTGGACATACAAAATAGAACTCATCCTGGAAGCCACTTAATAAAATCCTTAGGGCAAATGAGTATATTCGAAGCCCTGGTTACCCCCAAAAGATCATCATTCTCTGAATATGTTCTTTGGCAATTGAGATCATCTCCTGTTACTGATTCTCCGTTTTATGCTTCAGGGAATTTATGATAGGTTGTTTTTTTGTTGAGGCCCTCACTCTCTATAATATTCTACCTGCCCTTGTCTAAAGAAAGTCCCAGTTAGTGAACTACAAGGCCCTAGGACAAAAACCTTTTTTCCAGTAGCATACTATTGCTATTTTTATGACTCTATCATTTTCATAGTTTTTAAAAATGTAATCTGAAGGTGCAACCTGAGGCTCTAAAGTAACGAGGATAGTAAATGAATAAAGAAAATAAGCTCAGTTGCCGTCTCTGCTACCTCTGCAAAAGGTGGAACCACAGTAATCGAAATTCAGATAGAAGAATTTGAACTTCGGTAATGTGAAAATGATTGACCAACTTAATGTAAATAAGTATGGGTATCTGAACTGTATTGATCAAAGGATAACATCTGGGCCACCTCTATTCTATGAAAATGATTAAAAATTTCATAAATAAAGAAGGTAGAGACAAAAACAAAATCCTAAGCAATGCCATCTAGAACACTAGTTATATAAAATGATTTTCCCATACTTCCCTCTTCCAAACATTCATTAGTAACTGTTATTACTATTAACAATCAATACGTATGTTGAATATTAATCCCACTGTTTCCTTTTATCGAGTGGATTGGTGCTAACATAATAGAAAACCTAAAACTTAATACTTCACTTAGCCTTTATTAGCCAATAAGTTAATTTATTATAGAATCTTAGTAAATATTTTTAAAGTTTAGCAGTTATTTTGTTATAATATATACATGTGAATTTTGAAGGTTAATGGCCAATTTTTATCAAAAGGGTTTCTAATTGAAATATAGAGCTTGTGTTCCCATTTCTGTTCTCAAACTACCATTTCATTCATATAAATAAGGCTTTACTAAGGACTGTCCACAATAAGCTTATGTTCATTAACCCTGACCAATTTTTTTGGGTTCCCCCCCTTTTTTATTGCAGATTAATATGAAGATACAGAATCTTAGGTTACATTATTTGCATCTGTTAAGCAAAGTCCAAGTTGTGCCCCTTCCCCAGGAGGTGTGCCACATACCTTTCCATTATGCCAGTTAACAGAGAGCATGTCAATCCCCATCCTCCTCCCCCTCCTCTACCCCCCAACTTGAGTTTAATTGTGTTTTTCTCTTGTGTGGCCATATATTTGTTCATCTAGTGGTTTCATATTAGTATTGAGTACGAATATGTACTCAATTAGTATTGAGTACTAATAGGTCTACTTGTAAAGCAGACCAATTGTTAAATCATATTTTTCACTACAGTTAGATGATCATATCTTAATTTCTCTAAGAATAGTCTTCAATTAAATCAAAAAATCATAAATTGATAAAGTGACACAATAGCACCAATGCTCATTTATGAAAATAAGTGTCCCATAAATAAGATATGCCAAGGACCAGTGTTGATTATGTTTGCTTCTTTTGAAAATATTCACTAGGCGAGACACAGTGGCTCACACCTGTAATCCCAGCACTTTGGAAAGCTGAGGATTGCTTAAGGCCAGGAGTTTTAGGTCAGTTTGGGCAGCACAGTAAAAGCCCACCTCTACATAAAAAAACAAAAACAAAAACCTTAGTCAGTCATGATGGACAGCAGGTGCTTATATTGTCAGCTATTTGGAAGGTTGAGATAGCAAGATCACTTGAGCCCAAGATTTCAAGGTTACAGTAAAGTATAATCATGTCACTGCTCTCCAGCCTAAGTGACAAAGTAAAACCTGTCCTAAAAAAAAAAAAAAAAGTCACTTATATTTATTTTAAAATTTTTAAATTGATATAATGGATTTCTTTTGGTCATTGGTAAGGAAAAGACACTGTCCAAAAATTGCTAGTCTTGCTTCTTGCCTGTTATTTCACAAATTCAGAAATGCCACAAGTAAAATCATACTAACTACTCTCAATAAATGTCTTATAAATGACTAACCTCTTAGAACTCTATCCTGTTTCCCAAAGCCAAAACTAAAAGATAGCCCAATATTTTTAGTGGGTTTCAGAGTATTATCTCATGCATTTAACTACCATTTTAAATACTATTTAGAAAATCCAAAAAAGGTAGAGATTATGATTTTCACAAATGACTTCATTTTCCATTATATTTTGCTTTGATTTTTAAAATCCTATGATTATCTACATATCATTGCAGATAATCTCTCACAGGGATAAAAAATATGAATCCAGCTATCTTTCTACAATCAAGACTGCTGTTTCAGGATAAAATAGGAAAGTCAGTTGATTTCCCATATCATTCAGGGCCAAAATTTTTAAAAAAATTAAACAACTATTACTTGAGGCATCCCTGTTGAATATTTTCAAATAAGAAATGTGATGTATATATATGGAAGTACTGGTCCTTAAATTCTAGAGAATTTAGAAGTCCCCTAGCTCAGTCTTCTATACAATGCAGGAATCCTTTCTCAGTATATAAGGCCATAAGTTATAAACTAGTGGCCTGAGGACCATTGGTAGCCCATAGATACAATCTATCGGGCCTGTGGGATATTTATATCCTTTTGTTTAAGCCAACACACAAAAATCTAGATCTCTGCCTTCCCATGAAAATTCACCTGGAACCACATGCCTTTGGGGAAGGCTTGTCTCTCCACTTCTACACAGCCCCCTCCACTTCCAACTGACCCACTTAACTCACTCATCATCTGCCCATCTGCTTTGAGCAGCTGAGAATTGGAGCCTACAACCAGTGTTCCACACAGAGGGTTATCCATGATGCGGATGAATGTCTCCACTAAAGAGGAGGAGACTTACAGCTTTGCAAGTTGACCAATTTCATTGTAGGCAACTCTAAATATTAGGGAGATTTGTATAGAATAATTTCCAGACACTGGAACTAGTCCTATCCTCAGAAACATAGGGTAGGATTTCCATAGGAAATTCTTCTAGATAACCTGAAGGCAACTAACCTTCCTTCCTCAGTTCTACTTTGATATCCCCAGAGCTCCAAAATATTCCTCATAATCATATGTTTTCAAGCATAACCATTGCCATTGGTATGCTTCTCTGCCTGGATGAATTCTATTTGTGATTTATTTTTTAATTATTATCTATGCATTAGAGTAAACTAATACATAAATAATAGTTACAAAATAAACCAATGTTCTTTACATTTAATAATGTAATTTTGGTTTCAGGACACCTTTAAACTTTTAAAATTCATTGAAGATCCTAATAAACTTTATTTTAAGAGAGTCATAGCTATTGATATTAGGAATCAAAATTGAAAATTTAGAAATACTTAGTAATTCACTTTTGTTAACATAATAGCATATTTCTAGGAAAAATATAGTTTCTAAAACAAAACAAATTAGATTTTAAAAGTGGCATTGTTCATATTTTTTGCTTTTGAATTTTGTTATTTTTTTCTTTTAAAAGATTTAGAGGGTACAAACTGATGTCTGGCTTAATAGAAGACAGGTGGACTTTACCTGCCTTTGCATTCAATCAGTTGCAATACCTCACATCAGATAGCCTCTGGAAAGCTTGAGGAGAATGAGAGTTAAAAATATAAATAACATCTCAACATTATTATAAAAATAGTTTTGACCTTGTGGACCCCCTAAAAGGGCATCGAAGACCACCAGGGTTCCCCAGATCATATTTGAGATCCACTTACGCTTTGATCAATGTATTATAGCTTAAATTCCTACATTTTCCAGCATCAGCAGCATTATTTCCACATATCTTGAGTTTGTGGTCACTTAAAATCATAGCTCTTGCTTAAAAAGTTGTAATGAGGGAGTGGGGAGAGGGAAGGAGGGAGGAAGATGGGGGGTTATGGTGTATGGCACACTTCTTGAGGGTGGAACACAATTATAAGGAGGACTTTACCTAACAAATGCAATCAGTGTAAATTCTTTGTACCTTCAATGAGTCCCACACAATTAACAAAAAAAGTCGCTATTAAGACAAGCTCCTCATTTTTTTTTAGGTCCTCTCTACAGTTCTGTATTTATTTATTTAGAGACAGAGTCTTGTTCTGTTGCTCCAACAAAAGTGCAGTGGTATCATCATAGCTCACTGCAATCTCAAACTCTTGGACTCAAGTACTCCTCCTGCCTCAACTTCCCAGTATGTAAGTACTATAGGGGCCCACCTGATCTTTTTTTTGGTAGAGATGAGGGTGGCTCACTATCACTCATGCTGATCTGGAACTCCTCCCTCATTGGCCTCTCAAAGTGCTAGGATTATAGGCATAAGCCACCATGCCCAGTTCTACTTTTTTTTTTTTTGTATTAAATCATAGCTGTGTACATGAATGCAATCATGGGGTACAATGTGCTGGTTTTCTATACAATTTGAAATATTTTTATCTAACTGGTTAACATAACCTTCATGGCATTTTCTTAGTTATTGTGTTAAGACAATTATATTCTACATTTAGTAAATTTCACATATACCCTTGTAAGACGCATATAGGTATGGTCCCACCAATTACTCTCCCTCCACCCATCCTCCCCACTCCTCTCCCTTTCCCCTTTCCCCATATTCTCAAGCTATAATTGAGCTATAGCTTGAAAGCTATAAATTAGTTTCATAGTAGGGCTGAGTATATTGGATACTTTTTCTTCCATTCTTGAGATACTTTCCTAAGAAGACTAAGTTCCAGCTTCATCCATGTAAACATGAAAGAGGTAAAGTTTCCATCTTTCTTTAAGGCTGCATAATATTCCATGGTGTACATACCACAATTTATTAATCCTTTCATGGGTTGATGGGCATTTGGGCTTCTTCCATGACTTAGTGGGGAAAAGATCCCCTATTTAACAAATGGTGCTAGGTGAATGGACTGGCGACCTCTAGAAGACTGAAACTGGATCCATACCTTTCACCATTAAGTAAGATAGACTCTCACTAGATTAAAGATTTAAACTTAAGACATGAAACTATAAAAATACTAGAAGAAAATACAGGGAAAACATTTGAAGAAATCAACCTCAGTGAATATTTTATGAGGAGGACCCCCCAGGCAATTGAAGTAACACCAAAAATACATTACTGGGACCTGATCAAACTAAAAAGCTTCTGCACAGCCAAGAACACAGTAAGTAAAGCAAGCAGACAGCCCTCAGAATGGGAGAAGATATTTGCAGGTTATGTCTCAGACAAACATTTAATCAACAGAATCTACAGAGAACTCAAACATATTAGAACAAGTGAGCCCATCTCAGGGTGTGCAAGGGACTTGAAGAGAAACTTCTCTGAAGAAGACAGGTGCACAGCCTACAGACTATGAAAAAATGCTCATCATCCTTAATCATCAGAGAAATGCAAATCAAAACTACTTTGAGATATTATCTAACCCCAGTAAGATTAGACCACATCACAAAATCCCAAAATCAGAGATGGTGGCATGGATGTGGAGAAAAGGGAACACTTCTCCACTGCTGGTGGGAATGCAAACTAATATGTTCCTTTTGGAAAGATGTTTGGAGAACACTTAGTGATCTAAAAATAGACCTGCCATTCGATCCTACAATTCCTCTACTAGTATATATCCAGGGACCAAAAATCATATTATAACAAAGGTATTTGTACCAGAATGTTTATTGCAGCCCAATTCATAATTGCTAAGCCTCTTCTTTTCATCCAAATGCAGACTTTATACATACATTTCTCCATAGATTGCATTTTGGTGGTTTCAGGGTACTCTTTGATAGTGACGCTATTGGTGACCTGACCAGATCCA
>CAUYON010076192.1:0-13047 GCA_963573935.1 Arctocebus calabarensis
GGTGAGAAAGCGCATTCTCTCAGTGGACTCTTGTGTGCAAGTGTCTCTTTCTTTCAAATATGTACAGAAACTATACAAAGTTGATTGGTCTTAGACATAATCATTTTAACTAAAATCCAAATTTGATTATGACTTAGCTATGTGAACACTCTAATTTAGACCATTATCTGTAGTTATAATGTCTTTATATAGTGATCAAGGAAATGCCATGAAGGATATCTGTAACAGCATGATCAAAATATTTCTGAATGTATATGAATCGTGCCCTGTGATTGCACCAATGTACATAAATATGATTCAATAAAATTATTAAAAAAAAAAAGATCAAGCATGGGCCAATAATATGAACAAAGTCAAATCTGGAATAAGGTGTATAATTATATTTTCACACCATTTTTATAGCTCATTACAAAGAGAATCTATTATCTCTCTTGGAAGTGAGCCCATTGACAGAGGTATTAGGAGTCTTAAAAAACTTGTCGTTGGTGGGTTGTTCATGCATATTAATCTTATTATCAGTGAGTTAATAAACATAAATATAATGAAATGGTTATAGATAAATTTGTTAAATAAGATTAGATTTCAGTAATTTTCAAGGACTCCAATTAGGGAGTTTTTGTGGGTCTTGGTGACTTACTGTGTTATTTTTCAGTAGATTTCAGTAATTTTCAAGGGTCCAATTATGGAATTTTAGTGGATCGTGGTTATTGAGTTATTCTAAGGGCATAAATGAAAGAATGAGTAAAACACACACACATAAATAAAGATGAAGAGAGCAAGACTATATTAGGAGCAAAAGCTATCAAAAAGAATTATTTATTTATTTAATGAAATTATTATTATTATTTTGAGACAGAGTCTCACTCATTCTCCCTTGGTGTAGAGTGCTGTGGTTTGAGCAGTCCTTCAGCCTTAGATTCCTGAATGCCCATTTAATTTCCTTCCTTCCTTCCTTCCTTCCTTCCTTCCTTCCTTCCTTCCTTCCTTCCTTCCTTCCTTCCTTCCTTCCTTCCTTCCTTCCAGTAGAGACAGGGTCCTACTCTTGCTCAGGCTTATCTTTGGAGGTCAAGTAATCCTGCCCGTCTCAGTCTCCCAGAGGGCTAGAACAGGCGAGAACCACCATGCCTGGCCAAATAGATTTTGATCATATAATTCTGAAACACTACAATATATTAAAAATCCAATAGATCAAGGGTGTTACCTCTTTATTTAGGATGATATAGAGCAGTGGTTCTCAACCATGAGACTTGGAATTACAAGGAGGGCTATTTGTAATACAGATTGCAGCTGTGTTCCCAGCATTTCTGATTCAGTTTGCTTGGTATGGGGTCTGTGAGTCTCAATTTCCAATTAGTTAGTTTCTAATAGTCTCTAATCACTGATATAGTCATATATATGTAATAATTAATGCCCTTGTTCTTGGTGAGTGTTGAGTTTTAGGTGTTTTAAGAAAAAGAATGTAATAAATACATTACTTAATAAATACTTAAATGTCTTAACTAAATAAAAAGGGAACAGCATAGTTTAATGGAAAAAACGTCTCATTCTTTTATCACAATTATTACACAAAATGGATACACTTTAGGTGATTTAAGCATTCTGAAAAAACCAAGTACTCTTGATTACCTCTGTTTAGGTGCCTAGAGACCAATGAAATAGTCATTCTTTTTGTTCTTCGAGTGGGTTTTCTTGGGTTTTCACTGTACATATTTGAAATGAATAAATAACTACACATATGAATGCAACCAAACAAGGACAAGTATTTAGTAATGATGAGGAACCACAGTTTATGATTAATTAGATTGAGTGTTACTCATTATAATTTTTAAAAAATATCAAGTCTCTGTCACTGATCATTATAGCTCTTTAAAATTCTATTCTAGGGTTTTCTCTAATAATTCCTTAAGTGGTGAAGATGTAAATTGTTTTTATTGTGATGAAGGGGCACATAGGCGATGTTAAGTATTTGCCAGCGTTTTAGTTACAGTGGTGGATTGATGTTATATATAGAAAGAATATGCAAATTATGTGAATTATATGAAAAAAGGCCAAGGAAGGACCAGTGATGTGAATGAAATGCATTCTGAATTGCTTTGTATGATCAAAAGACCTGTGACTTACTGAGATCCATTACAAACAGGGATGTGTTTACATTTGTGGGAATGAACCTACGGATAAATTTTCAAGGATCATTTTCTCAGTCTTATGTGTGTCATGGATTTTGATTTTATTATTAGTCAATAAATGAAAGAATGAACAAATACATTAATGTCTAAAAGTGAAAAAGTTGAAGCATACCCAATTATGAAATTATGTGGTAAGGCAAGAATTACCGTTAATATAATGTAAAGCCACTGGGGTTTATTAAGGAATATGTGGATCAAAGGGGTTATATTTTTTGGTAAGGATAAGTGGGAAAGGTAGTGATAGGTAATAAGTTCTTGCTTTGAGTCAGTGATGAGTTCAAGTGGTTGTTTACTTAAGAGGGAAATAATTTATACCACAAAATAATAAATATTTAAATGACTGAGAAAATAAAATGGTAATGGTGTGTATTAATGGAAATGATGTCTCAATATTTTATTATTTGCATTGCTTGTACTACTTAGAATGAATGCATCTAGCTGATTTAAGAATTGTGCTGTGGCCATGAACTTTGTGAGCTATGAGCATAAGGAAGTAGTGTGAATAACAGTCTAAGCACTTGTCTTGATGTGAATGGCTTATTTAAGAATATTCATGTATTATTTTTAAAAATGTTTGGATTATGGCGAAAAGAGTCTTGGATATCTCACTATGGGATTGATAGGAAATATACTTTTATTAGTGAATATATACTACACTGAGACTAATTAAAGATACAGGTGCTGAAGGGAGTTAGTCTATTTATAGTTATCATGGATACTTGAGCAGTTTCTCCTATGGCTTTTGTGATTTATATAAATTTATTTTATTATTTTTATTCAATTGGACAACAAAAGTTAATAAGTGTTGGAATGAATGCAGAAAAAGATGGCAAATCTTAACCTAATAATGACAATTGGCTGCATATTAAATCATGGACAGATAAAGAATACATTTCTGAAACTTTGAGAGGTACTATTTAGAAAGAGATCTAGTGTATTGTCTTTGTTGAAAGTAATCCTATAGAACGTTTAGGTATACACAAAGATCATGTTCTGAATCTTTTGTGGTTCATGCATTTTGATTGTATTACAAAAAATCAATGATAAAATTTCTATAATTGCATAAAAAGATGAGCAGAGTAAAGCATTGCCTAATTATAAAAATCTGGAAGTGCTAATGTTCATAAGTAAACAAACAGATTAAGAATGTTACCCTTTGGAAAACTATCATATAGACAGTGATAAATAGGATCACTGGAGGGTATTATGTTATCCTTTATTTTAAAGGATAGGAGACAAGTAATAACATCAATTGTTAAATATTTAAATGACTTAGTAAATGGAAAGTGGAAAGCAATGGGCAATGAAGAGAATGTTTCAGTCTTTTATAACCTGTTCTGCTCTGTATTCCTTAAGGTGGAGTCTTCCTGCTGTTCAGAGATCTATCATGGTCACATACTCCAGTCTATGGTTTTCCTCTATGTATTAGGAGCATGGAGACCACTGTGAGTAATAATAAAAGTTCTTATTTTAGTTTGGGTGGTTTGCTTAAGGGTGTTCACTAGATTATTGAAAATAATGAATTATAATCAAAGCCAAGTGACAAATACAAAATTTATATAAAGCACTCTATGAATTAAAAGTTGTATGAAAAACTGAAGATAATAAAGGAGATAAACTGATGTGAGATGATTCTATATACAGAATGGAAATTTTAAGGCTGTGCTTAGGGTTTTTTTGAATAATAGAGTTTAAAATTTAGTAGTGAATTGGCAGATTAATCAACAGACAATGTAGAAATGAATGAAGAAAAAGAATACCAACTTTGGATCGATGATGACTACTGGTGGCGTATGAGTCAGATACGATGAATACGTCTGAAGTCTGAGGTCCGTCAGAGAAGACAGCTGGCCTATTGTTTCTGTTTTAAGCGATGTTATGGACAGATTTCAGAATTATAGAAAGTATTTATTTTTCTTTGTGGTTACATATTTTTATTCTAGTTTTGTGATTGAACCAATGCAAAAATCAATAAACAAATATATAAATGAATAAAGATATAATGGGTGAAGCATAGTCCAATTATAAAAATATGTAGTGAGGTACAAAATACTATTAATATACATTGAAAACAGTCAAGTCCAAAGAGAAATAAATGGCATATGCCTGTTATCTCTTTGGATAATAGTGATATATACAGTTTAAATTATAGATAATTTTTAATTTCTGGATCAGTGTTTAAAATGGTTCATTTTCTCAAAAGAAAATGAAATAAATATCAATAATGATAGGTTGCATGACTAATGATTACTGAAAAGCCAGGATCAATACTGAGAACAGCTCAATTTTGTTATTGTTTTCACTGCTCCATACTCCTCAGAATGGACGTACTTGTGCTGTTTTAAGGATTCCTCTATGGTTAGGTCCCCTACACTGTGCTTCAAAAGAAGGATGCAGAATAATGTGAGTAGTAGTCAAAGAAACTTTTTTTTTCATTTGGGTGGTTTGTTGAAGAGTACTTCATGTATTATAAATATCTTTAATAAGATTTAAGATGGCCACTATTATCCCAAAGGTAGGTTTGGGAATTATATGAATTATCATATGGTATGAAAACTGAGAATAATAATTAGATGTATTGATGTTAGAATGATAATGAATATCAAGGTAACTTTGGTGGTTTTTTAAATCACAGCAACTTTTTAGTGAGTTAATCAGTTAATAGATAAGGTGGAAATGAATGGTAGAAAAAGATGATCAATCCTGGATTGATAATGATTGCTGGTGGCTTATGAGTCATTATAATGAATATGTGTCTAGAACTCTGAGGTCTGTCACAAAAGAGATCCAGTGGTTCCCTATGTTTGAAATGATCCCATAATATAGCTGATATGTAAGTGTCAGAAATATAGTATTTATTTGTTTTTGGTCTTTGTGATTATGTATTTTCACTTTATTTTCATAGTTGGGCAGTGTGAGAATCATTAGACAAATATGTAAACCAATAAACATGAATCAATTTAAGCATTGTCCAATTATAAAAATGTGACAAAGGAAGAAACATTATTAATGTATGTTGAAAACATGAAGTTCAAAGAGAAATAAGTGATACATGTCCGTCACCTCTTTGGCTAATGATGATGAAGACAGTATAATTATAGATAGTCTTCATGTTTTGGGTCAGTGGCAAGTTTAAAATTGTTCATTTTCTTAAGGGATAATGAAATAAAAATACTTTAAATAATGATAGCCTAAATGAGTAATTAAATGAAACGTGAAAAGCAAGGATTAGTGGTAATAGTGTCTCAAATTTGTTATTGTCTTCTCTCTTGTTTGGTCCTCAGAATGATTGTACTTGTTCTGATTTGAGGATTCTTCCATGGTCACGTACTGTTTATATCATGCCTGGGAAGGAAGATGCAGACCAATGTAATAGTCAAAGTCCTTATTTTGGTTCGGGTGGTTTGTTTAGGAATACACAGTGTATTATTAAGAAGTGTGAAATATAGGCAAAGAAGGGCAATGTTATCCCAACCACAGATATGGGAATGATAAGAAGATTGTATTTATAATGCTTCTATAATAAACTGAGGATAATTAGTGAAACATATTAATGTAGTAATTTTAGATATAGACTGGTATATCAAGTTTATTCTTGGGGATTTTGTGATTCATAGGGCTTAAAATTATTAATAATGAGGAAATGATTTAATCAATAAAAAATGTAGAAATGAATGGAAAAAGGGATGATTAATATCGGATCAATGATAACTACCGGTGGCATATGAATTTTATATGATGAATACGTATCTGAGACTCTGAGGTCCATCACAAATGGAATATGGTCTAGTCCCTCTGTTTCAAATGATATTATGTGTTTGGTTTTGTTTTTTGCATTAATTCACTTCATTCTGTTATAATTGGATCAATGAAATAATTTATGTACATATATGTACATTTTATTAAGGGGGCAAAGTGGTGAGATAAGATGTATTGTTACATATTGATCATGTTTAAGCCCTGAGAGAACTAAATATTACATCATTGTAAATTCTTTGACTAAGGATGATACAGTGTAATTAAAAGAAAACAGTGAACATCTAGGTCAAGGAAAATTCTAAGTTGTTTGTTTCTAAATAAAAATAAAATGTGACTTCTAAATAATGACTTCTCAAATGATTGACTAAAGAAAAAATAATAAGTAAAGATCAAGAAGGAATGTCTTAATTTGTTTTAATGATCTGCTGTGTTCTGTAATCCTCAGAATGGACGCTTTCAAGGTAATTTACTCACTGTTCCATGTCACAAACTCTTGTTGCATCTACATGTTAGCAGCCTAATGAGTCGTGTAAGTAATAGTCATAGTTCTTGCTTTAACTATTTTTCTAGAAATTATTTGCTGTATTATTAAAAAGTATTAAATATAATCAAAGAAGATGAAACATGTCCATTGATCAATATGAAACATTAGATTGATTAACTCATGAAATATGGAGCTCAGCTAATGAAAGAAATTTGAGTCTTTGTAGAAATTATTATATAGATGGATGTTAAGGATATTAAAAAATCTTATTGTTAGTGAATTAATAAAAGTAGTTGGTAATAGAGAAAATAGGCCTATCCTGAACTAATGGTGACGACCAGTGGAATATGAGTTATGTACTGTATGTCTGGAACTTTGAGGTCCAACAAAAATGGGATCTAGCTCATTTCCTCCTTTTCAAAGGGATCCTATGGACCAGATGTCAAGAACAATGGTCTTTTTCTTGATCTTTGTGTTCATGAATTTAAAAAATATTATAAAAAATTAAGGACAGGATAAAAAATGTATAAATAAATAGAGATCAATAGGATAAATCATTCTTTAATACTTCAAAATGTGTATTAAGGAAAATAAATATTAATGTAAATTGGAATGGATAATATATGAGTGAATGTGTTTATGTCTTAGACTCAGGGTGACATAGGCTCTGATAGTTAATAGTTATTGCTCTCAATAAGTTTTAACTTTGAAGTAGTCTATTTTATTAAGCAAAAGTTATCATAATTTAATAAAAGCCAACATGATAATGCTAATGAATGGTGGAATTTGTGAATCAATGAAGAAAATGTCTGAGTGTTTTTAATCCTTTCTATGTTTTATACTTTTCAGAACGGATGCATTGATCTAATTTAAGAATTTTGCCTTGATCAAGACTTGTTTATCTTTGTTAATGAACAGACTGATCTAATAGTCAAAGTTCTAGTGTGATTTGGGTGGTTTGTTTAAGGGTGTTTGCTATATTATTAACAAAATACAAAATATAGTCAAATAGGGCCAAATGTAGTTCAGTAACAAGTGTGGGAGTATTACATAAAGCATCTCTTGGATTAATAAATATGTGAAAACTGATACTAATTATTTAAAGATATATATGAATAATGTGAGAATGACTTTATATAAATATATACCTATAAGCAAATATTAATGCTATAATTGGATTTTGTGAATTATAGGCTTTTTATAAGTATTAGTGGATTAATAAAATAAAGTAGAATTGCATGAAGAGAAAGTGGGCCTTTCTTGGACCAATGATGAGACTTGCAGGCATATGAATCTTGGATGATGAATAATATGTGTCTGGAACTCTGAGGTTCAACACAAAAGAAATCTGATCTTTCTTTTCATGCACTTTTATTTTATTCTTTTAATTACATCAATAAAAGAATCAATAGACAAACATACAAATAAAAATGACTCTTTGAAGCATTGTCCAATTATAAAAACAGATGGTGAGGCAAAAAATACTATTGATAAATATGGAAAACTCTGAAGTCCACAGAGAAATAAATAGTGTGTATAAGTAGTTGTTATCGCTTTGGCTAAGTATGCCATTGACATACTTAGGTAAATATGAATGTTCATATTATAGTTCTATAGCAAGATTAATATTGTTCGTTTACATAGGAGAAAATAAACATTAATCAAGTTACTAATTGTATATAACTAACTAAATAAAAGGAGGTATTCAAGAAACAACAGTAATGATATTACAGCCTTTTAAAGTCTTTGCTCTGCTCTGTAATCTTCAGAATGGATGCACTGGAGTTGATTCAAGTATTCCTCCATGGTTACAAACCATATGGTTGCATCTGTGTTAGAAGTATGGCAAGCCATGTGGGTAGGTGTCAATGTTCTTGTATTACATTGAGCATTTTCAAAAATAGACAGATACTGTTTTATTAAGTACTAGTGAATGTAATTTTAAAATGGATACCCGTCAATGTTAAATATCAGATCGATATGAAGCATTACTTCAAATAATGCATATATAATACACTTAACTCATTTAATGAAAGAAATTTAGTCTCTGTGAAAATGATTATGTAGATAGATATTAGGAATAAATGCAGATGGTAAGATAGAAAATAGACCTATCTTGGACCAATGATGATGATAGGTGGAGTATGAGTCATGCACTGTGAATACTGTGTCTGGAAGTCTGAGGTTCAAGAAAAACAAGGTCTTAGTCAATTACCCCTTTTTGAAGGGGTCCTGTGGTCAGATGTCAGGATATTCAAGGGTCTTGTTATTGATCTTTTTGCTCAGAAATTTAAAAACTATACTATGAAAGAATGAAGGGCAAGAAAAATAAATGAATATATAAATGAGTAAAGATAGAGTCAAACATTGTTTTTTAATAAAATGTTTTAAGGAAGATGGATTTTAATATAAATTGGAATAGATAATATGGATAAAAATGTATTACGTCTTGAACTAGAATAATATAGACTGTGATAGATAATAGTTATTACTCTTGGTTTCAAAGTTGAAGTCTATTTTATTTAGTAGACTATAAATATTATCATAAGTTAATAAAAGCCAAAATGACAATGCAGATTAATCATACGATATATGGGTCATTGAGAGGATGTCTCAATGTTTTTATTATCTTTCTGCTTTGTACTCTTTAGAATGGATGCTCCAAGTGGATTTAAGCATTCTTCTATGATGGAGACTTGTATTGCTGTTGTGTTTGGAAAGAGAAAAAAGTTAGTAATAGCCTCATTTCTTGTCTTCTTTTGGGTAATTTATTTAAGGTAGTCACAATATGATTAAAAAATTCAAATTAGTCAGAAGTTAACCATGGCCCAGTGATAAACATGATGTAGAACATTATGTTTATTAATTGTTAATGTGACATATAGGGGTTGATTAATGAATACAGGAATAGTCTAATGTGTAGTCCAATGAGGAGGAATAGTCTAATGTGGCCAGATATTGGAGATGTCAGGCATCGTGTTGTAGGTTTTTTTTGAATTGTGTTATTTTATTCTTATACATGAACTAATGATTTATTCATAAAAAATGTAGAGACAAATGAATAATAAGAGGGCAAAACATGGATTGATGATGGCTGTTGCCATATGAGCTATATACAATTAGCAAAGCAATTCTGGACTTTTATGCGCAACATGAAAGACGTGTAGTCCATTTTCTTGGTATAAGCTATCCTCTAGACACAGGTTATGAATATATCAGATTATGCTTTTTTTGAGATAGAGTCTCACTCTGTCACCCTGGATAGAGTGCCATGCATGGTATCATAGCTCCCAGCAACCTCAAACTCCTGGGCCCATGCAATCCTCTTGCCTCAGCCTCTTATAGATATTTCATACTGGTGCCTGCCCACAATGCCTGGCTATTTTATTTTATTTTTGGGAGAGACGGGATCTTGCTCTTGCTCCGGGGGGTGTCAAACGCCTGAGCTCACGCAATCCACCTGCCTTGGGTCCCAGAGTGCTAGGATTATAGATGTGAACCACGATGGCCGGCCCAAGATTCTTCGTCTTGAACTTTGCAGTCACATTATTTTCATTCTATTGCACCTGGATCAATGGAAGAATCAATAAAGAAGTAAATAAATTGGGCGGCGCCTGTGACTCAAGGAGTATGGTGCTGGTCTCACATACCGGAGGTGGTGGGTTCAAACTTGGCCCCAGCGAAAAACTGCAAAAGGGGGAAAAAAAAGAAGTAAATGAATTAAAAATATGAAAAAGTATTTAATGAAAAAGGATTCATTAAAAATATGTATTGAACCAAGAAAGTTTTATTATGAAATCACTGAAGTTCAGTTTGAGTTAAATTTCAGCCAAGGTACCTCCTTGGCTAAGGATGATATAGACAGTGCATTGTGGGGTATGTGCCAATTTTGATATATACTTGAAATTAAAGATGGCTTAAATGACAGACTAAAAGGTGAAAAATAAGGATACATGGAGAAATTGTCTCAGATTTGTTGTTGTTGTTTATTTATCTTCCCTGTATTGTTTTCCTCACAATGGACCCACCTGAGCTGATTAGAGAATCTGCCCTGGTTGTGAACGCTATGGTTGCATCTGCAATAAGAAGCTAGAGATCAATGTGAGTAATAGTAGTTTGGGTGCTTTGTTTAAGGGCATTCACTATGTTATTAAAAAGTGAAATATAATCATATATGGCCAAATGTTACCATTGTACTTTGGGATTAATATGAATCGTGCCACTCATTAATTAAGATGCATAGATAAAAAACAGGATGATTAATAAAAGTTTTATATTAATCTAAGCATAATTTTGCATACATAGGCTTTAAAAATATTATCATTGAATTAATAAACACTGTAGAAATGAATGAAGAGAAAGGGTCTTTTCCTGGACCAATGATGATAACTGTCGGCATATGACTTTTGATGATGAAGAATAAGTGTCTAGAACTCTGAAATCCAACACAAAAAAGTCTGAATAAGAAAGGATCAATAGAGGAGGGTCTAATTTTCAAAATTATTTTCTGTGCTCTGTACTCCTTAGAATGAATGATTTCAAGGTGACTTATTCGTTCTTCCATGGCTACTAGCCCTGTGGTCGCAGCTCTGTGTGGGACCAATGTGAGTAATAGTCAACATTCTTATCTTGGTTTAGGTGGCTTACATTTTTAAAAAGTGCAAAATATAATCATGTAATGCCAACCGTTACCGATGACAAAAAGGGAATTTATACCAAGTATTATAATTTATGTGTAAAACAGGATAATTAAGAAGATACTTTGATGCAAGATGATTCTATGTGCAAATTAGGAATGTCAAACCTATTTTTTGGGCTTTGTGAATCCTAGGGTTTTAAATTATTATTAGTGAATTAGTGATTAAAGCAACAGACAATGTAGAAATGAATGGAGAAAAGGAGGACCAATACTGGATCGGTGATGACTACTGGTTGTGTGACATTATGAGTGAAATATGATGAATACGTATCTGGAACTCTGAGGTCCATCAAAAAAGGAATATAGTCCTTCTATTTATTCATTTTTATTCTATTATTATGATTGGATCAATAAAAGAATCAATAAAGAAATATAAATCGATAAAAATAAAATATGTGAAGCCTTGTCTAATTATAAAAATTTGTTGCAAGGCAAAAAAGTCTATTATGTATATTGAAAACACTGAAATCCAAAAGAGTTCTTTTTGGCTAAGGATGATATAGTCAGTATAAATTATAGACATTGTTTTAATTTTGGGTCTGTGGCAAATTCAAAGTGGTTTATTTTAAGGGAGGAGAAAATAAATATACTCCAAATAATGATTGACTTAAATGAATGACTAAATGAAAGATGATAATAAGCAAGGATAGATGAAGGAATGTCTCATTTCTTTAATCATCTATTCTGCTCTGTACTCCTCAGAATGGATAGTTGCGAGGTGGTTTGAACACTCTTCCATGCTTTCCAGCCCATTGGCTGCATCTCTGGGTTAGAATATGAAGATCAATGTGAGTCAGTGGTTCTGGTATTTAATTTTCTTTTTTTGTTAAAGGTATTTAGTAAATCAGTAAAAAGTATTAAACATAATCAAAGAAGCCTAAGGAAGCTAATTTTTTTTTTTTGTTTTTTTTTGAGAGAGAGTCTCACTATGTCTTCCTTGGTAAAGTGCTGTGATGTCACCGGTCACAGCAACCTCAAACTCTTGGTTTTAAGCGATTCTCTTGCCTCATCTTCCCAAGTAGCTGGGCCACAATGCCTGGGCTGTTTTTTGTTGTTGTTGCAGTTGTCATTGTTGCTTAGCAGGCCCACACTGGGTTCAAACCTGCCAGCCTTGGTGCATGTGGCCAGTGCCCTACTTACCGAGCTACGGGTGCTGAGCCTCAAGGAGGCTAATTTTAATATCAAATTGATGGAAGTATTACAGTGCTTAGTCCATGTGTGGACTATCAAGGAAAATAATGAGGAGATTTGGTCTCTGTGGAAATAAATCTACAGATAGATGTTAGGGATTTTCATGGATATTATTCTTATATTTTGTGATATATGTGTATTTCTTTATTATGAATAAATCTATAATCAAATTTATATTAGTATGAAGTGGAGAAGGTCCTGGATCAATGGTGACAACTGCCAGCATATGAGTCATGTACAGTGAATACCATGTGTCTGGAACTCTGAGGTCCACCAAAAGCAGGATTTATTCCATTTCTTCTCCTTAAAGGGATCTTATGGATGGATATTAAGCCATACAAAGGGTCTTGTTCTTGATTTTTGTGTTCATGAATTTAAGAAAGTATTATTTTAAAAGAAACTAAGGTAGGACGAATAAATGAATGTATGACTTTTTTTTTTTAAAGACAGAGTCTTAAGTTGTTGCCCTGGGTAGAGTGCAATAGCATCACAGCTCACAGCAACCTCAAACTCTTGGGCTTAAGCAATTCTCTTGTCTCAGCCTCCCAAGTAGCTGGGACTACAGGCACCCGCCTCAACACCCAGACAACTTTTTTTTTTTTTTTTTTGTAGAGACAGAGTCTCACTTTATCGCCCTGGGTAGAGTGCCGTGGCGTCACACTGCTCACAGCAACCTCCAGCTCTTGGGCTTAAGCAATTCTCTTGCCTCAGCCTCCCTAGTAGCTGGG
>CAUYON010076194.1:0-13474 GCA_963573935.1 Arctocebus calabarensis
TGTAGTCCCAGCTACTCGGGAGACTGAGGCAAGAGAATCGCTTAAGCCCAAGAGCTGGAGGTTGCTGTGAGCAGTGTGACGCCACGGCACTCTACCCAGGGCGATAAAGTGAGACTCTGTCTCTACAAAAAAAAAAAAAAATGCTTTTCATGTGTGGTTTTCTAAGCAAGTACTTCCTATATAGAGAAATGTTTTTAGACCTGTAGCACACTTTCTAACAAAACCATAGAAAAAGGGAACACTTATTGTATACATTTATGCTTGAGTCAGTTTTTTTCCATACTTTTTTTTTTTTTGTCATCCTGGGTAGAGTGCTTTGTCATCATAGCTCACAGCAATCTCAAACTCCTGGGCTGAAGCAATCATCTTGCCTTAGCTTCCCAACTAGTTGAGACACAGGCGGTTGCCAGTCACAATGCTTGGCTATTTTTTTCTTTTTTTTTTTTTTTTTTTGAGACAGAGTCTCAAGCTGTCACCCTGGGTAAAGTGCCATGGCATCACGGCTCACAACAACCTCAAACTCTTGGGCTTAAGTGATTCTCTTGCCTCAGCCTCCGAAGTAGCTGGGACAACAGGCACCTGCCAAAATGCCCGGCTTTTTTTTTTTTTTTTGTTGTTGCAGTTGTCATTGTTGTTTTTAGCTGGCTCAGACCAGGTTCAAACCTGCCACCCTTGGTGTATGTGGCTGGAGCCCTGCAACTAAGCGATGGGCGCTGCCAGCTTGGCTATTTTTTTAGAGATGGGGTCTCACTCTTGCTCAGGCTGGTCTCGAACTTGTGAGCTCAAGTTTTCCATACTTTTTATCCATTCCTTTACCTTTGGAATTATAGTGTTGTGAATTTAGGGGCAGAACTTAGATATTATTTCTTAAAAGGAATTACATTTTAACAGTAAAAAGGTTTTACATTTTCAAAAGATACGTGTTTTGTCCTTGGACTTAAAAAACTATAATCCTTATACATCTCTAAGTTATGTGATATGCCAGTATCATTGTGGGATGTGATTAAATTCATTATGAACACCAGTAGCCCAATAGTAAAAAATAGCAGGGATTTTTTTTTTTTTTTTTAATAGGGACAGAGTCTGACTTTATTGCCCTCGGTAGAGTGCTGTGGAATCACACAGCTCACAGCAACCTTCAGGTCCTGGGCTTAGGCAATTCTCTTGCCTCAGCCTCCCAAGTAGCTGGGACTACAGGCACCCGCCACAACGCCCGGCTATTTTTCTTTGCATTTCGGCCGGGGTCGGCCGGGTTTGAACCCACTACCCTCCGTATATGAGGCCAGCATCTTACTCACTGAGCCATAGGTGCTGCCCCTTTTTATTTTGAGACAGAGTGTCACTTTGTTGCCCTTGGTACAGTGCTATGGTGTCAAAGCTCACAGCAACCTCAAACACTTGGGCTTAATGAATTCTCTTGTCTTAGCCTCCCAAGGAGCTGAGACTACAGGCGCCCGCCACAATGCTCTAGTATTTTTTGGTTGTAGTTGTCATTGTTGTTTGCCAGGCCTGGGCTCGATTCAAACCCACCAGCTCTGGTGTATGTGGCTGGCACCCTAGCTACAGGCACCAAGCCAGGGATTTTTTTTTTAAAGAAGGTAAATCAAGCACTTTACTTATCTAAACAGATTAATTCCACCAGAAAGGAATTAATCATCTCAGAGTCTACAAGTAATCTGATACTTATTTCATTTCAAAATTATAATATATATTTGTGTATACATATATATATTTACTTGTTTCATTTCAAAATTATAATATATATATATGTGTGAATATATTTTTTTTTCTCTTAGGCTCTAGCAGATGGTACCAAGCTTATTTATATGGCTTTGAAATTAAACGAGTATATATATGTATATATACACACATAATATATATATACGTATATATGAAATGAAATAGCACTCTCATAAAAAGACAAGTTCATAAATGCAATCCTAGTTGTTTCTTTCCTGCAATGCTGCCTTCTATCCACTGAGTGGCATGCCTTTCACTTTGGGAAATCCATAACAATAACTTTTCATTTTATTTTATTATTAATACACAATATTTGTACATATTTCTCAGATACATGCGATATTTTGATACGTGCATACAATGTGCAATAATTAAATCAGAACACTTAGGATATCCATCATCTTGAACATTTACCATTTCTTTATGTTGGGAACACTTCAAATCTATTTTGAAATATACAATATATGGCTCGGCACCTGTAGCTCAAGTAGCTAAGGCGCTGGCCACATATACAAGAGCTGGTGGGTTTGAATCCAGCCCAGGCTTGCCAAATAGCAAGGACAACAACAATCAAAAAATGGCTGGGTGATGGGGCAGGTGCCTGTAGTCCCAGCTAATTGGGAGGCTGAGGCAAGAGAATCACTTAAGCCCAAGAGATGGAGGTTGCTGTGAGCTGCGATGCCACAGCACTCTACTCAGAGCAACAGCTTGAGGCTCTGTCGCAAAAAAAAAAAAGAAAGAAAGAAAGAAAGAAATATACAATATGTTATGTTTAACTATAGTCACCCTATTTCACTACTGAACTTTTTTAAGAGTCCACTATTAGGAAGTTTCATACTAAGGGGGCCAACTGCACTTCTGAACTTTAGTATTCTAGTTAGACAATTTTCATTCTAAAGCTATTTTGATATGCACTTGATATCCACACTGTATCAAAATATATTGTAGCAATATATGATATTTAAGACAAAACAGATGTAACTTTTTTTTTTTTTTGGTAGAGACAGAGTCTCACTTTATCGCCCTCCTCCGTAGAGTGCCGTGGCGTCACACAGCTCCCAGGAACCTCCAACTCGTGGTATCACACAGCGTGGTGATCAACGTCCGGCTATTTTTCTGTTTTGCAGTTCAGCCAAGGCTGGGTTTGAACCCGCCACCTTCAGTATATGGGGCCAGCGCCCTACTCACTGAGCCACAGGCGCCGCCCCAAAACACATGTAACTTTAATTCAACTGTTTTAATGTTCAGGATGATCTAGGAGAATTAACTAGAGAATACCAATTGCCTTCAAAATACCCAGTGAATTCAATCAACACAATTCAATGCTGGCACATGAGATTTAAGTGATAAAGCAATTCAAATACACACTCAACTATTTAGACTCAGCATGGATCTAATAATTGTGCCTTGATATTATATCTCAGAAAATCTGACTCGGCTCACTTATTTCTTGCATTGAAAACCAAAATCCTGGGTGGTGCCTGTGGGTCGTCAAGTGGGGCGTCAGCCCCATATACCGAGGGTGGCAGGTTCAAACCCAGCCTCAGCCAAACTGCAAAACAGAAAAATAGCCGGGCATTGTGGCAGGCGCCTATAATCCCAGCTATTCAGGAGGCTGATGCAAGAGAATCAGCTAAGCCCAGGAGTTGGAGGTTGCTGTGAGCTGTGTGATGCCACAGCACTCTACCCAGGGCGATAAAGTGAGACTCTGTCTCTACAAAAAAAAGAAAGAAAGGAAGAAAGAAAACCAAAATCATTTTCTATAAATGTTCACACCTCTAATATTAACTATTTAACTAAAAATCTTCTCTATGTTTAACAAATACAAATTTACCTAATTAAAAACCCAGCCCCGGCCCAAAACTGCAAAAAAAAAAAAACAACAAAAACTGATTTTAAGGCAATAGCTCTAATTTTCATCAGAATGCTATCATTACCAGTTGTCTGTGGTTATTAACACTTAGGTTACAATTTATCTCTGTTCAAGAGTAACAGGACCATTAAATCACAGAATAAAGGAATTTTGGAAGTTGAATGAACCTTTTATCTTTTAAAAAGTATCTTGGAATACAAGTAATAGAAAACTATTTGGGGCAGCTTAAGCAAAGTAAGGCATTTTTTCAAGGTCTACTAGGGAATTTCACGAAAGCCAAAAAGAGTTAAGCAGTCAAGACCCAAGAAGAGCAAAAAGCAGAGCATTTGAGCCAGCAATAGCAGGGGATGTGGGGTTCATTTGGTCACTGATGATACTCAGTGCCAACATCCCTCAGCCTCTGGTTCCCCTAGTCAGTATTGGCAGAGAGAGCCTGCCCTGGCCGGGACCAATGTCCTTTCCTAGTTAATCAACTCTGGTGGGAAGCAGGCTCACATGGTTCAGATCTGAAGCATCCCTACACATTGGAGGCAGTTTCCTGAGAAAGGAAGCAAGCAGCCATTCTAACAGGTGTTTATTATAATCATAGGAAACTTAAGTACTATAGGGAAGTCACGAAGGTAGTGACGGTCTAGAGTTTCTTATCGTTTTGTTACAATCAGTCTCCCCTAAGTACTCCTAATGGATTTTCTCCTGTTCTACAGAACCCAAATACTTCTCCTTAAGTTTTCCTTTATAAACAATCCCACAACCCTGAAGCAATGAAAACGCCATCCACCAGAGATCCAGGAAGACCTAATCACAATCATCAGGAACCCCTCCCCTCCCTTTAACATCATCTCATTGCTTTCTCATCATTTAAGATCGTAAAAAAATAAATCAAAAAATTAAAAGTCCTGGCTCAGCACCTGTAACTCAAGCGGCTAGGGCGCCAGTCATATACACCAGAACTGGCAGGTTGGAATCCAGTCTGGGCCCACCAAACAACAATGACAACTACAACCAAAATAAATAAATAAATAAAATAGCGGGGCATTGTGACGGGTGCCTGTAGGCCCAGCTGCTTAGGAGGCTGAGGCAGGAGAATCACTTAGGCCTAAGTGTTGGAAGTTGCTGTGAGCTATGACATCACCGCACTCTACCCAGGGCAACAGATCAAGACTCTGTCTCAAAAAAAAAAAAATCAGTCCAATTGAAGTTTCTTACCTCTAATTAGAAACTTCTCCCCTCCTATGAGCTCCAGTCTGCTCAGAGACATTCAGTGAAGTTTGATGGAGTCTTTTGACCTTTCCTCCTTTTCTGTGAGGAGGGGAGCAAGAGAAAAGAAACCAAAACCTATCTAGTTGGCAAGTGTTGGATATAGCTTTTGATTTTTTATCTTGGTTTAGTTTTGTCTATTGTTTTTCTTTTCTTCCTCCCCTTCCTCCTCTTTTTCCGCCTCCTTCTCCTATTTTGCCCCTAACTCCTGGCCTCAAGTGACCCTGTTGCCTCAGTCTCCCAAGTAGTTGGGACTACAAGCATACCTCACCTTACCCTCTTAATTCTTAATTTTTTTTTTAGAGATAGGGTCTTGCTACATTGCCCAGGCTGATCACAAACTCCTGTCCTCAAGTAATCTTCCTGTGTTGGCCTCCTAAAGCTCTTACAGGCTTGAGCCACTATGCCTGGTCTGATATTCTTCTTTTCAGCAGGCTCTCAGTGCAGACTCATTCATGGGGTGCATTTGTAGGTTTTCAATTATGCCGTGGACTGCCACATAGCAAAGTTTCCTAACATTTATGCACACAGTTACAGCAGACACCATCAGATGAATAAACCCAACATATATATCTAACTCTGTATTTGGGTTAAAACATTACATATGTGTTTTTCAGTCTCTCAGCAAGAGGTGGTCATGTGTTAGAATATCAGCAAATAAAACTTCAGGGGAAGTCTGTTAATATACTTCTGAAAACAAAGTGAAGTAAATCAAAGTTGGAGGACCAACACTGTCTAACCTCAACTTTTACTGTACAGCTCCAGTGGTAATCAAGATAGTGTGGTGTTAGTGAAAAAAATAGAAAAATAAATCAATGAAAAAAACATGGCTTCCCTGATAAAGAGACTCATGCCCATGCCCTTGAAATTGGCCCTTCTTGACTTTCGGCCTTGAGCTGGTGCAACCATCTTGTAATAATGGGAAGAAAAAGCAGATAACCAAGGTTAACAGCTATGTATCTCTAACTTTTGGTTATAAGTGGGGGGGGGGTGAGGCAATACTTTATCTGTTTAAGTAGAGTCTGAATTGGCTTGAGGAAGAGAACACCTCCTTTTTCATAGAAAGAAGTAGAAAAGAAAAGCATTCTTACCCTTGGAATTCCTTTCCATGAATTTCCTTTCCAATTTTTGACCTCTTGGTCTATTGGGAGACATTTCTGTAGACCAGTTGTTATCTTTTATTAAGTACCACATAGACAGTTTAGCTTCTCTGTTTAGAATTCAGAAGTAATATCTTTTGTCTTAAAGGCTCTAATGGAATTCTCACCTAAGTTTGAGATGCCAAAATAAAAAAAGACTTAGCTTGGACAGTCTAAAAAGGGATGGGAATGTTCCCTCTTAGCCTGAGGATAAGACAGCTGGACTGACAGTTGTTACAAATTCATAACCAGAAGAGAGGCTGGGGACAAAATTAGATTAGACTAGCTAGTTATTGTGGGTGGTTGGCAAGATTGGTCAGTTGGATGCTGAGACTAAGAAATCCAATCAAAGGGCAGATGAGGCATAGTCAACTGGTTTAATTAGAACCAAGTCAAATGGGACCAGAGCAGAAAGGTCAAGTGAGAAATAACTGAGCCAATCAGGTAAGAGAACACCTCAGGGACAGAGGGTAGATGAGCAAGTAGCCAAACTGCTGATGCTGAGTGTTGGCAGAAAGCAAATAAGAATTTCTCCCAGACAGGTGAGTTGCACCAACAAGGCCATCCAAAAGCCTCCTCACCAAAAACTCTAACTATGAAGAAAACATCGATAAATAATATTACATTAAAATTAAGAACTTCCAATTATCAAAAGACGCTATTGAGAGTGAAAAGGCAAAGCAAACAGTAGAAGACACTTGCTGTGTGTGCATAGTGTGTACACACCCAGACACGTATATATGATGCCAAAATTGTACTGATATATACATTTGAAGAGATCTATCTTATTAGTAGTAAAATCAGTCATATCTTACAAGTCAACAACTCGCAGGCAAAATGGATGTGTATAACTTATCTAGGTATACTTGACCAGCATCAGCACCTTCAATTCAATTTTGAAAAGTAATATATAGGTAGCATCTCTTAAAATGTGTATACACGTATATATTTTTTGGCACCCTCTGTATAATACCGCCAACAAAAGACTCTTACCCAGAAAATATAAAGAATTTAATTTGCATTAAAAAAATCAGAAAAAAAAATTTTTTAAAGCTCAATACAAAAATTGCCCAAAACCTTAACAGGTAATTCACAAAAGAGGATATCCAAATAATTGATAAACATATGAAGAGGTTCACTAGTCATCATGGAACTACTAATTAAAACTATAAGTGCAGGGCATGATGGCTTATGCCTGTAATCCTAGCACACTGGAAGGCTGAGGCAGGTGGATTGCCTGAGCTCAGAAGTTTGAGACCAGCCTGAGCAAAAGTGAGACCCTATGTCTACTAAAAATAGAAAAAACTAGCCAGATGTTGTGGCAGGTGCCTGTAAATCCTAGCTACTTGGGAGGCTGAGTCAAGAGGATGGCTTGAACCCAGGAATTTGAGTTGTCATGAGCCATGACCACTCAGCACTCTACCCAGGGGTGACAGAGTGAGACTCTGTCTCAAAAAAAAAGAAAAAAAAACTACAATAAGATATGCTCATCAAATAGCTAAAACAAAAGAAAGATAATATCAAGTGCTGATAAAGTTGTTAAGCAACTTGAACTCTTTTACACTGTTGGTGAGAGTATAAACTGGTACAACCACTTTGGATAGTGGGTGGTACCTTCTAAAGGTGAACATTATTTATTGTCTTCAGACCCAGCTATTTCATTCCTTAACATATACATGTTCACAAAAAAATACACACTAATGTTTATATCAGCTTTTTTTATAATACCCCAAGCTGAAACAATCTGATGTTCATCAAAAGCAATATGGATGACTAAATTGTAGTATAGACTTCTTTTATATATATATATATATATATACACACACACACAATATTCTATATGGTAAGAAGAATGAAGTAAATCAAATTCAATATATCTCACAAACAATGTTAAAAGAAAGAAGCCAGAGATTAAAAATACATATTCTGCATGATTCCAATGTTATAGAATTCAAAAACAGGAACAATTAACCTATGAAGTTTGATATCAGGATAGGAGCTGCTTTCAGAGGCAGAAGTGGGATTCTGGAGTTTGGGTTCTGTCTCATGACTTTGGTTTATCCACTTTGTGAAAATTCCCAGAATTGCATTTGCATTTTTTATGACTTATGTACTTTTCTGTATGTATTTTATACTTCACAAAAAACTCAATAAAGAGGGGAATTGACATCTTCTAATAAATATACAAGGCAGCTTGGGACTTGGCAGGAAGTCTGCCTATGTCTCTCCAGAATAGGCTCAGAAGTAGCATGGTGAGCTAAGGGATAAGAATCTACCCTAATTCATGCTTAAGTGTTTGTAGTACAAAGGTTATGTCATTGTTCAGTCAGAGGTTTCTACTGGAACTCTGAGACCTAAAAGCTAAACTGTATGCAATTTTCTGAGTTCATACTCCTCTGGAGCCTTTCTCTCAAAGAATTCTTTCTGGAGCAGAGGAAGTTAATAATAATCATCCTGGAGTTCACCTTGAGATGCCAATAATTAAAGGCCTTAAAATAATGGTTATTGGCTCGGCGCCTGTGCCTCAGCTGGCTAAGGCGCCAGCCACGTACAGTTGAGCCGGTGGGTTCAAAACCAGCCTGGGCCCACCAAACAACAATGATGGCTGCAACCAAAAAATAGGTGGGCGTTGTGGCAGGTGCCTGTAGTCCCAGCTACTTGGGAGGAGGAGGCAAGAGACTCGCTTGAGCCCTGGAATTGGTGGTTGCTGTGAGCTGTGATGCCACAGCACTCTATCCAGGGTGACAGCTTGAGGCTCTGTCTCAAAAAAATAAAAAAGATTATTTACTTTTTTTTACATTCAGGGATAAAGCTGCTTAAAAATCAAAAAGGTTAGCAGATTCAAGTGTGCTGTGGGTCCTCTCAATTATATGCCTCTGCATACTACAAGGCCTCTCCTCTCCTTTCTGAAAGGGAAGTCACTTCACCTAAGTAGAGTAAGAGTCTTCTCTTGTGTTGTTGCTTGAACAAACATGTAATCTGGGAGCCAGACATGCACATTGTCTCGGGCACTTTGGAGGTACCTGGCCAGAAGCTAATACATGTATGTGTCATCCCACCAGAACTCAGAATTAGGTGGAAGGAGCACCTGAAATGGGCTCAGAATTCATTAAGCAGCTATTCTCTGCTGGCTGCTAGATCCTGAGAAATAACAAATGTGGAGATGAGAACACATCAATTCCCCTAAAGACTGCCATTCAGGAGAAGTAAAATGGTGAATGGTTCAATTGTTACATGAAAAAAATGATCACCACCATCTTTGCCAATGCTAGATTCTTATGAGATATTTATGAGGGAATTCCAAAAGGCTCTTCCATGCACCTAATCAACTTTATGTCCAGATAAAGAATAACTCCAGGCTCTCAGGAAGCTTGCTTTAGTGGCACACAGACAAATGAACAAGGGTTAGATAGCATGATAAGTGCTGTAACAGAGCATCGGGTATTGTAAGAAATCTTGGAGGTTGAGCTTCGAAGCCAAACTAGAGAGGTTAAGAAACTCTGGGAAGCATGGGCAGTGCCTGTGGCTCAGTGGGTAGGGCACCGGCCCTGTATACTGAGGGTGGGGGGTTCAAACCTGGCCCCGGCCAAACTGCAACAACAACAACAAAAAAAAAAACAGCTGGGCGTTGTGGTGGGCGTCTGTAGTCCCAAGCTACTCAGGAGGCTGAGGCAAGAGAATCACCTAATCCCAAGGAGTTTGTAAGGCAGAGATTCTGCCTGGGAATCACACAGACCTCTTGTGGCCTCCTTTTCAGCATAAAGTTCTACATAACCCTCCAGGAAGCCAGACATTTTCTGCAATACAGCAGTCAGTTCCTGAATGTGCCAGCACTTCTCAGCAAGAACATTCTGTGTTCTGATGGCTAAGATAATGATTTCTGTCCTGGCTGGTGTAACTTGAGCCTCAACTCCAGAGTAGCCATCTTCAGCCAGCTCCTGAGTAAGAAATTCAATCAGTTCAGATTTGAAGATGCCAGGGGCAACAAACCTCTTCTTGATCTGAATCACCAACTTGCCACCACAGGCTGCGGAAAGGAAAGCTCCCAGAGCTAATGAGATCACAGTGTGCCCAACTTTCAGAAGTTGACCAGGATTCTAATCTCCAGGTCTTGTAGTACTGCCTCATGGAAGCCTAAGTTCAAGTCCATGAACTGATATAACGATGCCTGGTTAAAGTAGGTGAAAGAAGAGTTGTTTTGTAAGCAAGGCAGCCACTATTCAATTAATTATTCCATAGAGCAAGCTACTTCTCATACTCCTGTTTATATATCTAACCACAGAGGTAGGACCTGAGCACCCCACATCTGCCCCCCAGCGTCTTGTTAGGAGCTCTGGAAGGCCCACTGCTATTCCATTAACATCTCGTGGAGCCCCTGATCCATGTGACATTTGCATCTACCAAAGATGGGCTCAGAAAGCAGATAATCCTTCATATTCTTCGGAATAGTGAAGAACTCAAGGATTCCCACTGCTATCAGGGCAATTACAGTGTTTAATGGGTGGGAACTGGAGGTTGGGGAAATGGCCAAAGAGCAAAACTGAATACTTGCTGCCAACTTGTGCAATACTTCAAATATATGGCATCCTTCCACAACCACCCTCCCACAAAGTCCAAAGGGCAGCCAGTACTCAGACAGGACAACCAGCATAGAGTTGGGGGGAAAGAGCACCACAGTAGAAAGCTGGTGCCGCACTCCAGCCCTGGGGGTGAGGACTTTGTGAATAACGAAGGTCCGTCACAGAGATGGTACCCTATGTATTTACAACAAGCTCCAATAAACCAAACCGCTAGAACAGATAACCATCGTTAACTTTCTCTAGCTTTAGTCACACATGTGACAATGGACTTAGATTCTTATGTTACATTTGCATTTGGTAATTTCCACTGGGCTACCCTAGAAACAAATCCTAGGAAAACACACAAAGCTATTTGAACTTGGTGTTTGGCATCCCGCCTAGTCTAACCTGATCTATATGACTCCTTTCTCATTCTTTGTTTATCTTCAGTGCACTAGCGGCGGCAGCTCTCAGAGACCACACTCACCTGTGTGACTCAGGAGTAGAAGCCCATTCGCATCACGTTCTACATTCAAGGATCAGGTGGATTCTGGCTTTGGGGAATCCAACACAAAGGAGGAGAACTACTAGCATGGATTTAGGAAGAAATTTTCTAGCATAATGATGTTTAGTAATAGACCCATGAAACTAACCTTATATAATAAAAGCATTTTGTATGTATCAGGTTTTTTAAATGTCAGCCAGAGTCTTTTAATCACATAGGTTAAAGAGAATCTATATCGCTACAATTTTCATCAAGAAGTTATGTTTTGACACACTCTCTGGCTCTCCTCTGGGCTGCAGCGTTTCCTTTTTATCTTTTACTGTCTCCGTCTCTGGCTCTTCTCATCTTTTCTTGCTCTGCTGCTCTACGGGGTGATGAGGCCGAATCCTCTCCCCACCCAGCCCATGGCTTCCTTTTGCCCGCGCTGTTCTATTTCTCTCCTCCGCCTGCCGCCGCCACTGCTGCACAGCTGGTGTCAGTGCCACGCTTTCCACCCTACTTTCCCACAGCCTATGGCCCAGGCCGCCTTGGGTATTTCTGCTCCAGGTAACCACATCCCTCTTTAAAAATTCTGCCGAAAAAGAGAAGATGCTTTACCCAACTCTTTGGACCATTATCTCACAGCGAACTTTCTGACCAAGTATACAACTACCCAGAGGGCCAAGGAGAAGTGTTGTATAGAGAGCAGTGTGACTTCAACGCTGAGCCACCTTGGGAACCTAGCTGATGATAGGGGGGAGCCCATCTCCCAACTTCTCCATTTTGTTGCATATTCTAAGGACCCAGACACAGGCTTGGTGGCCCATCTCTTGTTTTTCTTGGTTTATGACTTTCGGCTTTGTGGAATACGACTGAGATGAAAGGATTTATTGACGATGCAAACTACTCTGTTGGCCTGTTGGATGAAGGAACAAGCCTTGGAAATGTTATTGATAACTATGTTTATGAACATACTCTGATGGGGAAAAAATGCATTTTTTGCGGGAGATCTTGGAAAGATTGTGAAGAAACACAGTCAATGGCAGAATGTAGTGGCTCAGATAAAGCCATTCTTCACAGTGAAATGCAATTCTACTCTAGCTGTGCTTGAGATTTTGGCAGCACTTGGAAGTGGATTTGCTTGTTCCAGTAAAAATGAAATGGCTTGGGAGGCACCTGTGGTTCAGTGAGTAGGGCACCGTCCCGATATACTGAGGGTGGCGGGTTCAAACCTGGCCCTGGCCAAACTGCAACCAAAAAAAAAAAATGAAATGGCTTTAGTGCAAGAATTGGGTGTATCTCCAGAAAATATTATTTACATAAGTCCTTGCAAGCAAGTATCGCAGATAAAGTATGCAGCAAACATTGGAGTGACTATCGTGACATGTGACAATGATATTGAATGGAAGAAGATTGCACGTAATCAAATGCCAAGATTGTTTTTCATTAGGTTCACTTGATTCATCCGTCGCTGGATTTGGGAGCACTGACAACATAATCAACATACTTCCTACAATCTTCAGGCTTCACATGTGCTGCTGATGATGTAAACCAGCTCTGCCCCAATCATCTTCCCCTTCTCTTAGGGTGTTACTACATATTGCAACAGAAGAAAATATTGGAGGTGAAGAGGGTAATATGAAGTTTGGCACTACACTGAAGAACTGTAGGCATCTTTGGAATGTGCTAAGGAACTTGATGTACAAATAATTGGGGTTAAATTTCATGTTTCAAGTACTTGCAAAGAATCTCAAGCATATGTACAAGCGCTGTCTGATGCTCGATGTGTGTTTGACATGGCTGTAAGTTCTTTTCTTAAATTATTTTGATATTTTAAGCCAGGATTTTATTTAAGACTAAGATTAGGTATTGTGAATTATTCGAATTACACCTAACAGACCCATCTCTTTTTTTTTAATAAAGCATTCAGGGCTCTTTATATAGATATACTTTTTAAATGGGCAAAGGAGTGAAATAGAGAGTACAGATAAGAGCAATGAAACAATATACATAACACTGAATTAATCTATTTCTGTTAGTAAAAAAAACAAGAACTTGCTGTACTAAAGGTCAGAACAGACGCATACCTCCCTGGGTTTTTGAAATGTTTTCATGTTTATTATAATTTGGAATTTAAACAAATTTTTTTTATCCCTAGGGAGAATTTGGCTTTACAATGAACATGTTAGACATTGGAGGAGGCTTCACAGGAACCGAATTGCAATTGGAAGAGGTAAACCTTTTTCAGTGAACCTATCAGACTAATTGCTTTCTTTCCTGTTTTTTTTTTTTTTAATGATTTTATTGAATCATAATTATGTACATTGGTGCAATCACAGGGCACGATTCATATACATTCAGAAATATTTTGATCATACTGTTACAGATATCCTTCATGGCATTTCCTTGATCACTATATAAA
>CAUYON010076196.1:0-27783 GCA_963573935.1 Arctocebus calabarensis
TCAGTTCCAGGCTCGGTGCCTGTGGCTCAAGGGGCTAAGGTGCCAGCCACGTACACCTGAGCTGGCGGGTTCGAATCCAGCCTGGGCCCGCCAAACAACAATGATGGCTGCAACCAAAAAATGGCCGGGCGTTGTGGCAGGCGCCTGTGGTCCCAGCTATTCAGGAGGCAGAGGCAGGAGACTTGCTCGAGCCCAGGAATTGGAGGTTGCTGTGAGCTGTGATGCCACAGCACTCTATCCAGGGTGACAGCTTAAGGCTCTGTCTCAAAAAAAAATTAAATTAAATTAAATTAAATTTTCAGTTCCATCTCTGTAAATCCCTTATGCAGGGGTGCCTAGGAGAATTGTCTCCATTTTTGTGGAGTATTTTACCTTAATGTAATGCCCAAGCTCACAGATGACCCCCTGCCATGAGGGCCTGTGGAGACTATCCCCACCTGTGACAGGGCTGTCATTTAGGAACTGAAGAACGCTCTCAGTCTTTGCTATATGTGCTAATTCAAAGTCCACTCCAAGTGTGAGTCCAGCCCATGATGCCAGGTTTCAAACCTTTATGATGACTTTTAAATATGTTACTTTCCCCCAGCATTCTTTACTAACTGCCTGTCTTGAGTTATTGATTTCTCTCAAAAAGATTTAGCCTTTTCTTTCTTTTCCTTTTTTTTTTTTTTGGCACGGCTTTGCATCTTTCTGTCTCTCTCTGAACACTTCCTGCTTGCTGCCTTGTTATGCTGCATTCTACCCTCACTGAAGACTGGAGGAAGTGTTTGATATTTTGTCCCAACAAATATTTATTCCCTATTTACTATGTCAATCACTGGGCTAGGTATTGTCTGGAAGAGTAATTTCCAGATTTGGTAGCTGTCAGAAATAAATTCTGCTGCTATGCAGAAACATGCTCACCTTGATGTTCCCTGTGAGACACTACCAACACCCTTCTTGGTTACTCTAACAGATTCTTACTTTAATAATTTTATGCACACAGTGGGGGCTACACAATTATTGAGAGCTGAAAAGAAAAAGAACAAAGTGAAGTGTTGAAGAAAACCTATTGGTTGCAAAGATGCTAATTATTTCTTCTAATGATCACATCTGCCTTTCTTCTAGGCCCTCTTGCTAAGAAGTTCTCTCTTCACAGTCCAAAAAGGAGTTCCTTAAGTGCTATAGACTGTCTCTGTCTGCTGCTGATTATATCAGACAGGGATCCCTGACCCACAGAAAGCCATTTTCGTCTGAAGACCCAGAAACTATGTTAGTTGTCTTAGGAACTAGAATTGGAAAGGAAAGTAGCTGTGAATTCTGAGACCTACATTTTGTGGTTTCCACGATAGGCTAATTGCAGGCCAAGAAAGGCTTCGGCACAGGGAGACAAAAAAATAAATTTATTGGTCTTAACCAGCAGTCTGGACATGCAAAAATATCTCTGAACTGTCAATCAAGAATTCTGAACCAAGAATCTAATGCTTTACTGGATTTCGGGTTTGAATGTATACTATATATGTGGTCTGAGGACATCCTAGATGAGATGTTAACAAAAAAAATATGATTTTACACTATTCAGGCATAAAAAAAGAATGAAGTCTCTCATCCATGGCAACATGGATGAGCCTGGAGGGTATTATGTTAAGTGAAATGTCAGATGCAGAAAGACAAATGTCACATTTTCTCACATGTGGAGGCTAAGAAGTTATGATTATAGAAGTAGAAAGTAGAATGTGTGTACTACAGGTTAGGAAGGGGGTTAGGGAGGAGAAAAAGGGAGCAGATGATTAATGGATATGAAATTATAACTAGATAACAGAAATAAATTCTAATGACATTGTAGGATGACAACAGTTAACAATAATTTATTGTATATTATCAAACAACTAAAAGAGAGGAGTTTGAATGTTTCTAACCAAAGAAATGATAAATGTTTGAGGTGATGGATATGCTAATTACCCTGAATTGATCATTACACAGTGTATATATACATCAAAAATCACTCTATACTTCATAAATATAAACAATTATTACAAGTCAATTAAAAAAAACAAATTTTTAAAATGTGATTCCAGCCCATGATGCCATGTAATCATTAACTAAACACAAGTAAGTCAGACCCTCAACCTATGATATACAAGATACCCATAGATAAAACCCCATTGAAGATGATCTGATCTCACCTTTTAAATTTACAAAACATTTTAGGAAATAATTCTCCATGAGAAAGAATCAACAATAGAACACACATCAGGATCAGATCCCCAAGAACTTCAGATAATAGATGGATTGCATAAGATGGTAGGTATGTTTAAAATGATTAAAGGAATAAAATAAGAAATTGAAAATAATAATAATAAATGTATAAGTTATTATGGAAAAAAGAAAATACAAATTTGAAAAATAAATGAATTAAAGTTCTAGAAATAATGACTATAGTCATCAGTTTTAAAGGATTAGACATAGATAAAGAAAAAAGTAATGAACTGGGAGAGATCTAACTTCAACCCAGGATACATCACAAAAACAGAGATATTTGAGAGAGTAACTAAAGATATGGATGATGCAATGAGAAAGAGTAAGAATTCTAGAAGAAGAGAATAGAGAATGAAAGAGAAGAAATAATCGAAGAAAAAAAAAGACCGAGAATCTTTTACAATAGTTAAAAGATAAAGATCATGAGATTCAGGAAGCACAAGTCCTGAGCTGAATAAGTAAGTATGAATCCAGAACTTGAGTCTACTCTAATGAAAGTTTTTTAAAAGTCAAAAATAAAGCAATTGCAGAAATTTTCCTTTGTGGGAAATATGATTAGACAGGCAGAAGGCTGACTGTTCAACAGCAAAACCAGAAACAAAAAGTTAACAAGATTATATACCCAAACACTAAGAAAAAGTAACTGTTAACTTACAATTCTATATCCAGCTAACTTATTACTTAACAACATATATAAAATTAAAAAGTTCTTTTGTCCATTTTTGGTCGCCAAAAATTCACGTGAAGGAACTGGTAAAGGATTTCTTTCAAGTAGAAGAAAGTTGAAATGAAAAGGAATAAGTGAGATCTAAGAAGGGAAATGAAATCTAGACAAGTATTCTCTATAGAAAATAATATTGACGAATTTTAGGAACATTGAACAATGTTGAAATGAAATATTGGACAACAATTACATGTAAGAAGGGTGGGAGATGGTCAGAGCTCTGAATGCTAGATGAGCAGAGGTGACTTAATTTATGCTTTCCAAAGGAAAGTATGTGTGTTAAAAATGTAAGATAACATCTAAAAAGGCTGTATGTACATATAAAAAAATGAGATGCATAATTACCAAATTAGGAGAATAGGAAAAGGTTCCTGGAAAACTGGATTAATTCACTAAAAGTTTGGTAAAAAGAAAGCAAAGATCATATACATAATATATGTAGCAAGACAAATACAAAGCCCCAAAGAAGATGGCAGAAATAAACTCTAAATAAATGTAAATAGTCTAAAAGTATCGATTAAAACACAGAGATTGTTAACATATATAAAAAATAAAAAACTATGTGGTTAGACAATAGTTTGAAATAGTATAAATACAGAGGAAAGCACAAAAGCAAAAGAATGAAAGATAAGGCCAAAAAAAAAAAAAAAGGCTGAATATGATTACATGTTTACTAGATTTAAGAGCAAAATACCTGATTAGTGATAAAGATTTTTATCAAAGGCATAAAAATTCTAACACATGTGATATTATAGCCTCAAATATAAAGCAAAAGTTGAATTTCCAGGAACAATTGTCAAATTACAATCATAGTAAATATTTTAACACAGCTATCTCAGGGAAGTAAAGCAGATTTAAAAAGTTGGTGAGAAAGACTTTTTGAATAAGTCCTTTCAGGAATCACAGTTGTGACAGTTGTCCAAATAATGCTTCTGATTCCATCTTAATGAGGGGTAAGGCCCTTCGATCTGAAATTCATTCCCAAAGGCAAACTTTCTGCAGCACACTGTTTTATGGGGAGTGGGGAGCAGGAGTCTCTGACCTTCACTCCCACCTTTGCAGGATTTCCTCACTAGGCTGAGGCCTCTTCCAACCTTGACTCAGGGAGGGGGTGATTTTGGCATGTGAGTACTGCTGACAGTTATGTAACTTGGCTATGATTTTTTCCCCCTCTGCTTTTTAAATTAGTGCAAGCTATTATGGCCTCAAGTTCTTTGCACACAGCTGAGGCAGCAGAAAGTCAAAGTCACACGCATTATTAGTTAGGATTCAGACTGAACTGCTGTCACAAAGACACCAACACACGGAGGCTCAGGTGAGAGTGTTTCCCCTCGCGCAGCAGGCGGGCGGTAGTACCGGCAGGTAGGTGGCGCTGTTCCATAGAGTCACCAGCTTCCTTCTGTTGCTCCGCCATCCCGAGGGTTGTCCTCTTCTTCATCCCCAATCTGCATTCCAGCCCAAGGGAAGGGCAAACAGCTAATGTGACCCGAATTTGTACACATGCTTTCACTCATGTCCCTTTCCTTGGAAATGAGCCACATGGCCACTGGGAACTACATGGGAGTCTGGGAGATACATAGTATTCCCCAGCTGGGGAGCCTCTTCCTTGCTCCTTAGTGTGTGCGCATGCGCATGTTGGGGGTGTCGTTCGGTAGCTGGAAGGAAGGAGGTTAGGCTGGGTAACAGGAGATAATGAGCAGATAACTTAACATAAAAGTTTATTACTAATCACAGCCCACTCACTGCATGTAAGGGACATTGGAACCTCTTAGAACCTCAGTTTTGTCATCTAGAAAGCTGTATCTCAAAGTTGTCATTAATGCCAGCTAGAGTCTCTGTGATCCTTCCTCTGCAGGCGCAGAGGCCCCTTGCTGGGCACACACTGCACCCCAGAGCCGGGCAGTGTGTTGGAGGTGGGCCAGCAGTTGTCTGCTCCTGAATCTGGCTGCTGTTCGTGGAACCCCTCTTTCCTTATCCCGAACCCCTCATCGTCACCTGCACCTCTCTAATGGAGGGATTCTGCAGATTGATGGACTGTCACCTGGAAGATGGAGGCAGACTCCAGATCCCTGTGTTCTTGAAGGGAAGAAGGATTAATGAGCCCTCAGAATCGTCTCTGGGCTGGAACTCATCTCTGTGCCTGCTCTGGCTGGGATGGCCCACCGCAGAAAGAAAAGCAGGCAGCTGCGAGGCTTTGGTCATGCTGCCCTGTGTGTGACCTGTCAGGTTTTGTTTGTGATCATTTGTGCCCAGTGGTGCAGGTCACATGCTGAGCTCCTCCCAGGAATTTGATTGTTTGCAGTTGTAAAGTGCAGAAGCTTGGATCTGTCCGAGCAGAGGGTTAAATCATAGAGTGTTTTACAAGAGCAGCTATAGGGAATGCCTTGTTTTCTCCTTATATGGCTATTTTTCTCAGTCCAGAATCCCAGGGCGTATTTTACGTGGTTGAAATACACAAATGGAGTCACAATCTTAGCCAAACATGCTATGTGGCTTTAAAATTAACAAGCCTCTCTCTTCTGTATCCCAAACACACATTCACATGTGCAGTTGCCATTGAGACTATGGAAAGATCCTCCCCCCCCCTCTTTTTTTTTTAAGCCAAAAACATTTGGTGGAGGTAAATTTCTACCATTCTCTTGTTTTATGTATAAGAATCCTGTCTCCTGAGGAGGGTGGTTTTCAAGAATGCGGGTCATATCTAAGCATCGAGGTTATAATGAGTGGCTGCTGTGTATATAGCTTGCTGTAGGGCCTAAAAGCAGAATAGGGCACCAAATATTAAAATATGGCAAGGAAAGATGTTTCATGATAGTTCAAGATGACACAGGAGAAGTATCAGAAGGCAGAAGCACAGGGCAAGCAAGCATGTGACCTTGCCACAGGTGTGCAGGAGGAGGAGAGACCTGTTCAGTGCTCAGGACAGAATTCATGGAAGGAGTGAAAGTTTGAAAAGTTGGATTTGGCCAACTAGATCAATTTGAGAGGGCGAGGCATTTGGGTCCAGGAAAAACACAGAAGAAAGAAAATAAAGAGGCTTTTAGAAGACTAGAAATAATCCAGAGTGTCTAAGCAAGTGGTTCCCATAGCAGAAAAGAAACTTTAGGTGGGAAGGATAGATTGAGGCTGGGGGTGGACTGGGAAAGTCAGACTAAGGAACTGGGGCTTTTGTTTCACTGTAAAGGGGAGGCATTGAAGATTGTTAGTCCTTACTTTGTTCTGAACCTGTCTGAGTACCAGGATTTTCAATAATTTATGCTTCCAAAACTTTTTTTCCTTGGTGACTACCTTAGTGAGTACCACTTAACCAAGAAAACTAGGATTTGATTAATTAAATATGATGCTTGGGTATCAAAAATAAGACTATCAAAATATCCCTACTGATGATTTCATAAATGAGAAATACAAACTTTATTGTTGAGTATAATTCTTGGCCACACCTTCTAGGACACAAAGTGTGAACTCAGGTTTTGTGGGGAAAAGTTGATTAACCAACTTTCATTTTTTGTGGGCAGAGGTGGAAATTTTGGAGGAAAAATTTGGCATTGTATTTAGATGCAGAAGCAACACATTCTGAGCAAGTGTGGGTAAAAATTTGCATTTCTGGAGCATCTTGGAGAGAAAAATCTGGCATGGGAATTATGTCCCCCAAAGCCCACTTTCTGAGTCTTATTCAATCTTCACTTTAGTTTTCTTCCAGAGATAAATCTGAGATTATTGTGCCTATTATGATTGTGAAGAAACTGCCAAAGGGTTTTAATGACTTTCCCAGACCAACTCAATGAGTTCTTAGTGGAGCAAGACTCTTGGGAAGCTGGAGGGATCCAGGCAGGGCTTTGGAACAGTGAGCTGGCCATGGTTGGGCTCCAGTGGATGAGAGGCAGAGACATATAGTCATGGAGGCAAGCAAACTAGACCAGGGGGCCTGCTGCAGCCAGGAAGGTGTGGGGGAGGAACAAGGACGGGAACGAGGCGTGAAAGAGAAAACCCTTGTGAAGAGGATCATGAAAATTCTGGTCTAAGAGAAGGGGCCACCACCACCCTAACTGATAGCCTCTGGAGGCCAGATTTGGGGAGGGTTTCCAAGCAGGAGCAGCTTGTTGAAGGCTTTTGACTCCCCAGGTACCTTTAACAAGCCACCTGATTTTTCTGAGCCTCAGCTTCTTCCTATGCAAAATAAAGTGAATTATTACCTCTAGAGGAAAATTATTAAAGAATTAGATGAAAAGGCTGGATGGAGTACCTAGCTCAGTCCCTGGGATACTTGTGAGTTCAGTACACATTTTCTGAGTGAGGGCCATCAACAACTGTCTAGCAGGTGAGCTAGCGACGATGTGGAAACCTGTATTGTCTCCAGGGATGAGGTTGGTGATTTAGTTTATGTCTAAGAACAAGAGAAAGGCTCCAAGGGAAAGTGTCTAGGAAAGTAACTCTCTTCTTGTTATCGTTTCCGACAGTTCATTGAAGAAGATTGGGGAAAAGAAACACACAATACACACATAGTGTGTAAAAGTGCTTTCCAGACTTTCCCACTCACAATATATACATGTGACAGAATTTAGCTTGTACCCCCTAAATCTATTAAGTAAAAAAGAGTGCTTGCTCCTGCTGAGGACAGGTCAGAGGTAAGTGAGGTGCACCAAGGAGAAGGTGCCCACGGGGAGGTGCCTGTCAGTAGGCCTATCAGGGATCATTTGATGATGACACTGTTTTTCCATTTTAAAACCTCTTTCTAGAATATTTAGTGCTTGCAAGGAAGAGTGCCAGGTTCTAGGCTGTTTGCACAGGTTAAACCAATGAAGTATAATGAGCCAGCCCTGGTCATCTCTGAGCCAAGAAAGAAATGCAGACTTTATTGTTGGATATAATTCTTGGCCACAGCAGGGTGAAGACAGAGGAGTTGGGGGGAAATTAGGATACACATGGGTTCTACATAATTGTTCACCATCAAAATACATAATTTTTGCAAATGTTTATCATAAAATCCATCGTGTAACACAACTCACTCTTGCCTCTGGAGAGCAAAATCATTATTATGTATTTTCATGCTATTATTAATGCCATCAATGTATCCTTGTTTTTGTATCTTGGATGCTTCTGTTGTTAATTTGTTATGACTATATGATTTGAACTGGGGAACTGTAATACATTACCAACATTTATTTAGGGTGGTGAAGAGTGATGGATGCATTAATTTTGCAAGCTCACAGAATCATGAAGGTGAATACTGACGTATACCGAGCCAGACCAGTTGTGAAGATGATAGCAGATTTAATGAAACCATCTGTGGAAATAAAAGGCATCAAAAAGTTCTGCCACATTATTTGTTTTGTGCTGTTCTTTTAAACACGGATTAAGTGGGCTAAGCACCCACAGGGCCCTATTTCCCTGTGCCACTTCTGAGACCAAAAGGGCCTCTGAGGAGAGACTGGTAGGTTGCAGTGCTGGAGCTCGTTGGTTATCACAGTGGCTGTTTCTTTGTCCTCCTTTCTTGGACCTTTTCCTACAATAGTTACTGTCAGAACCTAAGCTATCTATTCATCTCTTATAGTAAACTTGAGGGAGATTTCATGAAATCAAACTACTGAATCTTAATACAGGGCCATTAGGAGGAGTTAATATCTTGCCTGGGTTTCAAAGAACAATTCAGTGTCCTGGGTCATAGTATGCCCATTTTAGTTGCCCTTTCCCTTGTCCCAGGGTCTGGGATACACAACTAGCGTAGGCAAACCCGGCCAGGAGAGAGAACTCCCTGCTCGCCAGGGAAAACCGTGCCATTTATTCTGAGAATGTGCAGAAACAGCATTTGATTGGGAAAGGCCTTGGGTCATTTATCTCTCACTTTTAAAATGATGAGATCGATGTGTCTCCCCGGGGGGCTGTCCCCCTTGTATTCAGCAACAATACACTACTTCTTTGCAAAGAGAAATATGCTTCCAATAAGGGGGAAGGAGGCAGGGGTGGTGGTAAAGGGGATCAGGCAACTTTCATTGAAGGATTCATTTTTGATTTAAATATTTTGTTCTAATCTCCAACTTCCTTTTTAACTTGGCAGAATGACCAAAAGAAAAACATTGTCCCTCCCTGGCCCAGTTTACAGCCTGCCAGAGCAGAGGATCCGGTTACTTCTTCCAAATTGTATACATTGAGTTGTTCGATATATTAGTTGGTTTTTTTTTTTTTCCTTTTAAAATCTATTACTCATATATGTAGGGTTTGTTTTTTTTTTTTAATGGCATGTCAAAGTGGACTTCGGTGAAAAACCACAGGAGGGGGGAAAAAAGGAATAAAAAATATAGATCAAATATAGCCAGCTATTTTAGACACCTCCCCCCCAGTTCTTTGAGTATGTTGTAGAAGGAATTCTCTGCAAGTGATACATCCTGTAACTGTAGGCAGATGTAATCCCTGGGCCGTGACACCAGCGAAGATTCCCTTCACATTGGAGACACTGCAGTCATTTTGTTCCCTCCCACAAAGAGGAAGTGCACAGGGAAGGGCACATTCTGGGCTGTGAGCGCTCCCTGCAATGTTCTGTATTGCTTTTACGATTCCCACAGTGCTCTGTGGGCCCTGCCTTGGAAGGGAAAGCAGCCCCGGGGCCGCAGCCTGGGCCTGGGATCTGGCACTGGATCTTCTCACAAGGCCCTTTCCCCATCTTGCTTCCAATGTGCCCCCCTCATTGTTTTCAGCCTGGCTTCAAACTCACCTCAAGGAAACACACTGAGGGTGGCCCCGCTTTTTCTAATGTTGTCCATAGCATGTCCTCAGGGGTTACTGTCGGTGTTATTTTCATCTGGACTTTCACCTTTGCCCGGTAAGTATGTGAAAAGCCTATTTTCCCTCGTGGTGGGAGCACCTTTTCCTGTGGCGATAGGAGGTTAATTCCACCTTACCCAGACCAGAAACAGCTCTGGGCATGTCTTGTTCAGGGGTTCCCAGAAACAAACCCTGAAACAAGGATGTGGGTGCAGTGGCTCAATTGGGAGGAATCCCAGGAGATCCCAGTAGAGGAGTGGGTGAGACTGGGGCAGGGTGTGGGGAGGCCAACACAAGGGGCCCCATCAAGCTTGGGGCCAGCTGGATTTCATATTTCAGGGAGGGCTCCCATCCTCAGCACTGTCAGCATTTCGAGCAGGATCATTCTTTGTTGTGGGGGCTGTTCTGTGAATTTCAGGAGGTTTGGCAGCATCCCTGCCCCTACCCAGCAGGTAATGATAGCTCTCCACATTTTGTGGGTTGTGACAATCAAAAGTATCTCCAGATGTTGCCAATGGGACAAAACCACTCATAGAACACAGAGGCCACAGAGAACCCTGGCCCTGGGAAATCTGGCTAGTGTGGCTGAGATGGTAAAGGCCACAGGTGAGCCCTGGAGTGTCTGCTGGGTCCCTTCCAGAACCAGAGCAGCACTTGAGGAGGCCAAGGGGTGAGCAGACTTACCCATCACTCAGTGTTGGCTGACAGCAGACAGCTGCTAGGATGAGGCAGGCCTGACACAAAACCAATGGCAATATTTGTTTTCGGTGATTCCTTCCTAGCTCTTCAAGCTCCCATTAACCTGGTGTCTGCTCATCCTTTGTGCCCATAAAATCCTCTCTAAGAAAAGGTTAGATAAACCGAGGCTCTTCTTCCCTGGGCTATAGACATTCTCAGAACCTAGAGAAAACTTGAAAGCTAAAGGAAAACAACATTTCTTGAGCCTATTAGGAGGGAGGCAATTTCCCCTAGGCGTTATCTCATCTATTCCTCAAATCAACCATGAAATACAGGTCTAAGTAGCCTACTTTACAGGCTGAGTAAGTCACCACCCATAGACTTGCAGCTATTGAGTACAAAGTTCAGATTTGAACTCAGTCCTTCCTGCATTTAATAAAGAACGTGGATTTTCTGTTTTCCTAATGGGTTGGTGAGAGTGAGGAAAGGATGTTTTAAGAAGGACATTTTCAGGTGACGCTTCTGGCTCAGTGAGTAGGGCACCAGCCCCATATACTAAGGGTGGCGGGTTCAAACCCGGCCCCGGCCAAACTGCAACAAAAAAATAGCTGGGCATTGTGTTCCTATAGTCCCAGCTGCTCGGGAGGCTGAGGCAAGAGAATTGCCTAAGCCCAGGAGTTGGAGGTTGCTGTGAGCTGTGATGCCACGCACTCTACCGAGGGCAACAAAGTAAGACTCTGTCTCAAAAAGAAAAAAAAAGAAAAGAAAGACATTTTCAGGAGGCTCCAACATGTGGGTGAATGCTGAAGAAACCAACTGAAAAGTTCGAATGGCCTCTCTAGTGTGGGAATTGAGCCTTGCAGAGGAGTTGGGTGCATCTGAACAAACAAGTGTCTGCTTGGCCTTCTACTGAAGCTCAAGCCGGGGTTGCATGCTCAGAGCTGCAACTGTGTTAGACCCCAGGAGCTTCCTGCATGGTGATCTTTTTCCTTTGCCATCTCACTGAAAAGTATTCTGGCAAAGATTCCCAAAATAGGCTCAACAGACCCATTTCTGTCTTCCTTCACTTGATCTTGATGTTTGACATAGTCACGCCCTTCTGAAAATCATCTTCAATCTCCTATGGCTCCGACTATTCTTTCCTAATCCAAGCTGGTGGGGGTGGCATTTCCATCCGAATGTCCTATAGGTACCTTGAACTCAACACATCCCAAACAGAATCCATGAATTTCCCTCCAAAGCCTTTAAATCTGCCCCCTTTCCTGTGATCTCGTGATCTCTTCTGGTGATTTGGTGATCTGTTTATCTCTACAGCTTCTCAAATCAGGAATCTGGCAGTGATCCTAACCTTCTCCCCTTCCTGGGCACCAGTTACCCCCACCCAGTAAGTGTTGCTCTGCCTTCAGTATCTCTTCCATCTGTTTCTTCGTCAGCACCTCCTACCCCTGATGTTGTGTAGGTCGGCTTTGCTGTCAGCCCTCAATCATCACCACAGCCTCCCAAATGGCCTCCCTGTCTCTACATGTCCCCTCAATGACCCACCCACAGTCATTCTTTTTAAGAGAAATATGACTATTGCCAAATTCTATTTGGAATTTCAGGGCGGCACCTATGACTCAGTCAGTAAGGCACCAGCCCAATATACCAAGGGTGGCGGGTTCAAGCCCGGCCCCAGCCAAACTGCAATTTCAAAAAGTGCCCCCATTTTCAGGATGAAATCCAAATAGCTTAGGCAGACATAGCAAGTCCTTTGTTACCTGAGGATTTAGAATGTCAGGGTGACTCTGAGCACCTGGATTCGAACCCTGGCACCTTAGGTGAATTACTTATTCTCTTTCGACCTTAGTCTCCTCCATTGTAAACCAGGATCAACAGGACCTGTGTATAAGTAATCTATGAAAAGGACTTTTAACAGAGTCTGGCTCATATTAAGAGATCAATCTCTGTCCTTATTGTTGGCTGAATTCCAATATTGTTGACACCTGTAGAAGAGTTCCACCTCCACACGCTCTCTTCATCCTTGTTTTCTCATTTCTGAAACAGAATCCCACCCCTGGGCAAGGCAGGGAGTGAGGACCCAGGAATGATTAACACACTGCTAGCATTGGTGACAATCGGTCACAAAGCAAGGCCTCCAGTGGAAATGGACAGACAGAAGGTGCCCTGGTGAGGAGCAGAGCTATGAGTTTGTGCTCTGTCTAGCAATGAGCTCATAGGGGTCTGTTGAGGCACCAGTTGACTTATCAAGTTTGACACTGGCTACAGAGCTCAAGCTGTTCAAGAATTCACCACTCTGCCCTGTGAACCTCCTTGAGGGGACAATTAAGGGGTCTATGGGGTTCCCGGACAGCGCCTGAGGGTTGAATTGCTGGGAACAAGTGGAGCCCTTGTAGCATACGATGGCACTCTGTGTAGCAGCTGGGATGGCTGGAAAAGATGCAGGCTAGCCGGACTCCATCTGAGGAGACAGTGACCTGCAGGAAGTGGGGTGGCAGGTTGAGCTAGGGCTTCACCTTGAAGAGAAAGCTGGCAGACATTGGGTAGGGTGAGGACAGCCAATGTCACATTGCAGATGAGTTAGTTACCTGGGGTCCTGTTACCTCTGTATGAGTGACAGTCCACCTCAGTTTCCTCAGGGGTCCCTCTCTGGCTCTTGTCCCTAAGAGATTAACATCTAGATTGGGGGAGCAAAATTCTTGGGATTCAAAGCTAAATTCTGTCACTTAGAAGTCAGGGTAACGTAGCAAGTGGCTTTACCTGTCTATGCCAGTTTTCTCATCTGTGAAGTGGGGATAATAGTAGTACCCACCTATGGAGTTGTGGTAGGAATTAAAATGAGGCATTGGAATGGTGTCTGGTACATGGTAAGTGCCGTGGACAGATAGTACGTGTATTAATTATAATTTCAAGCAGGCACATAGACCATGCTATAGACTGAAAGAGTGTCTAAATGCCATAATTCTGGGGAAAGGATTAGTACATTTTCAGTGGTATGGAGAATAATTTCATCATGTCAGTTGCATTGTGTAGGTGGAACTATAACCTTGCTGTTGTCTTTGTTTGGAAATTAAGTATGGTTTAAGGAGATGCTTATGGGTGGCAAGTTGACAAGGGGTGGACTTGTGACTTAATTTTAAGTGTCAACCTGACTAGAGTAAGGGATGCCTAGGAATTGGTAAAGCATTATTTTTGGTGTGTCTGTGAGGGTGTTTCCAAAGGCAATTACCATTGAGTCTGAGTGGACCAGGTGGGAGAGATCTGATGTCAGTGTTGGTGGGCACCATCCATTCTGCTGGGGGCCCAGAGAAAACAAATACAGAAGGTGAACTAGTCTGTCTCTCACAACTGGGACAGACTTTTTGTCTGCTCCTGGACCTCAGAACTTTAGGCTCTGGACTCCAGGACTTACACTAGTTGCTCCCACAGGTTTTCAGCCTTAGTCTGAGAGTTACACTGTCAACTTTCCCCATTCTGAGGCCTTTGGACTTGGACAGAGCTGTGATACCAGCATCTTGGGGTCTAGAGCATGCAGGTAGCCTGTCATGGGATTTCTGAGACACAGTAACAGTGTGAGCCAGTTCCCCTACTAACTCCCCTCTCACATATCTATATCCTGTTGGTCATGTTGCTCTGGACAACCCTGACTGATACAAATCTGGGACTGGGGAAGCCAAATATTCCTTTGTATTGCATTCCCTACAACTCAGTGGAAGAGACATCTGAAGTGTCCCTTCCAAAAAGGCTATGATGAGTCAAGTGTATGAGGGTATTTAGTGGTGAAAGATAAATGTTTGAAAGGTAATTACTATTGGTGCTACAAAACCATAAAATTACTTAATTGCAATGGTCAGGCAACAACCAGACTTTCAAGTGGACAGTGTATACTCACAAAAATTTGCAGACCATAATCACTCTTCAAACACAAATGCAGAGAGTGTTTTGAAGATGTAAGAAGTGGTAAAAAAAAAAATAGTAGAAATTGTCCCTGTCAAATTATTTGATCGTGTATGACTTCTGTCCCATCACATAGAGCACCAATTCACTATGCCATGTACTTTACCTTCACATCTTTTCCAGTGCTGGAGGGATAAATTGTGCAAAGACTGTTAGAGAGTTCTGGTTTGCTCTTTGCATTTATTTCAAATTTGACACCGCAAAAGTGCGTTAGCACAACATTGACTTTGTGAGCATTGTGCATATACATAAAAAATCCAAACTTCGTCAATAAATGAAGAAATATCCTTTTTGTACACCTACATTTGTGAAAGATAAAATCTCTCAAGATCTTGGCTCTGTGGGTGACTGCGTTTGCAGTGGTGACCCACTGAAGTTTTTAGTTGGTCTGGTCCAAAGACTTCGGTTATTTGTTGTGGTATTTCATATGACGGCAGTTACAAAGCTGGCTGGGCCCACAGTTACCGGCATAGGGGTATACTTTTATACCTATCACCCTGTGATCTTCCTTCCTCTCTTCTTCTTCCCTCTCTCCTCCTCTCCCTCCCTTCCTTAGGTGCACTGTCATGTACTTAGGTGACTGTCGTTAGCATACCTGAGTGTTCATGCTTGCAAAAATTTGTGTGTCATTCTTGCCCATTTTATTGTGCAAAGTGGACTATGAAGTATTCTGTCATGTTTTTATATGAAATTTTGAAATATTTTTTTCCAAAGTTATATTGTTGGAATTTCAGCATTCCAGACTGTGTCTTTGGGGACTATAGCTGGGTTCTTTTGATCTCCTCTGTCTCTAATGAGTCACATCACTTGTCCCTTCCGACCTCGGTTTTTCTACAAAGTGTTTGGACTTGATGTTTCTCCAGTAAGCAGGCCCTCTGCCCTGGGTTTGTACCCTGTGCTGGGAGGACTCCCGGCTGTGCTCTCCCCCTGCTTTCTGCCCTCACCCTCCTTTCCCAAGGCCTGGACAAGGGAAGGGAAAGTTTTCTGCTTTCCCTTCCATTCCGGGAAGTTTCCTGCTTCCCTCTTCTCTGGGAAGCTGTTTCCAGGCTTCTATTCTCCAGCCCCGTCCTCATCCTTCAGGGTCCTGAAAGCTGCCTGCTGTGACTAGCTTTTTATTTTTTCATTTTTTGAGGTTCTGCCCCTCCATCCTTCTGAACTGTTTGTCTCAGGAGCCCCATCCTGCCCTGCGTGGACCCCGCTGCGGCTTCTCCCTGTGTCACAGTGGGCTGTCACTGCAGAGAGCTGGCCTCAGGCTGTCCGGCCTCCCCATCAGAGGCTGCCGCTCCCTGGGCCGTTTGCTACCCCTGAATGGTCGCCAGCACTTTCAGGCCAAGGACACTGCCGAGTCACACACACATTGTTTCATTTTATTCTCACAAAATTCTTAGACAGTATAACGGAAAGGAGGAACCAGGCCTAGAGAGGTTAACTAACTGAACTGCATCATATATATTAGAGCTTTTCAGTTTTTAAAATAAAATTTGTCTCCCAAACCTACTCTCTGGTGTTACCACATTCTTAAGACTCGCCTTTGGCCCTCCCTTCCCAAGGGCCAGGTCAGTTGTCTCTCCAGACTCTGCTGTCTATTTGGTATGTTTGACGACCCCTGCCATTTGTCCTGTTTTTATCACCTTCTCTTTCTTTCCCCTGTTCGCTTTACAAATCCTCTTCCTTTTCTCTTTCCACCACTGCCCCCATTATGTTTTGAAAAGTCATTAAAATTCAGAGCAAGTGAGTGTCCCATTAAAACCCTTTCTCTTTTCAAACAGAATGTGAGTCTTTCCAGATTCCCTTCTCCCGTCACCCGGCTCGCTGTCCAGCCACATTTGAGCCCACTGCTGACAAATGGACTTCCGCTCTTCTCTAAGATCACTCTTCTTGGCCAGGAATATTCCATGCACACATTGTTGCTGGAACTGTAACATTTGCAAAAATCTTAATATTCCAAGTCTCATATCCACAGAAATAATTCTTTTCAGAATTGTAACTGGACAAATCCTAACTGATGGTTTCAAGTTTCTAAGCTCATAGAATTTTAGAGCTGGGAGGGCTCTTAGAGATCTACAGGCAGCTCCACTCTAGACAGAGGAGGGACCAGAAAGCCCTAGAGCTCAAGGGACTTGCCCCAAATCACCCACCACTTGAGCCTGGGCTAGAGCCTGGGCCTGCTGACATCGAGGTGGTGCCTAGCACCTTTCTGATGGCAGCTCAGATCTTTCCCCACCTTCTAGACTCATGAGAACATGGCCTCAGAGTTTTTGGTAAGGGAGTGAACAGAGGGGCTTGAGCAGTGAGGGGTCAGGTAAGATCTCACATCTCAGCTCTGTCATTTACCTGCTCTATGTCTTTAGACAAGTTGTAAAACCTGTCCAAGCCTCAGTTTGCTGTCCTTGTTGTAGGTTTGAAGATGTGAGGGTGTAAATAACCCAGCAGGGTGCATGTCACAGACATAGATCAAGAAATGATTGTTTCTCCTCTCTCTCTCAAGCTCCTCTGCCTCTCCAAAAAGCAATCCACTGGTCAGCTTGCTGTCTGAAGGCAGTCCCTCTCCAGCAGTGGTGGCAGCAGATTCTGGTTTTTTTTAAACTTAACCTTTATTAAATCATCACTGTATGATTTATGGGGTATAATGTGATGATTTGATATACATTATAGAATACATAAGTCAAACTAATTAACGTAACCATCACCTTATTTACTTATCTTTGTGGTATGACATTTATAATATAATATACTGCTAGTTGTTTTGAAATGTACCCTTGCATTGTGTTTATTAGGTGAGATCCCACCAAATGCCCTCCTCCGCTCACCCTACCCCCCTTCCCTCCCCTCACCTTCCTCTCCCCTCTTTCTTTCTGGACTATCTTTATATTTTATCATTCATATAAATGTGTAAGTGTTTATATATTGGTTTCATGATAGTATTTAGCACATTGGATACTTTTTTTCCCCATTCTTGAGACAATTTTTAAGAAGAGTACTTCTTCTTTAAGAAGAGTATGTTCTAGCTCCATCGAGGTAAACATAAAAGATGTAAACTCCCCATTTTTTATGACTGTATAATGTTCCATGGCATACATATACCACAATTTGTTTATCCATTCATGGGTTAACGGGCATTTTGGCTGCTTCCACAACTTTGAGATATCCCCTAAATCCAGTAAGAGTAGCCCACATCATAAAATCCCAAAACTTCACATATTGGCGTGGATGTGGAGAGAACGGAACACTTCTACACTGCTGGTAGGACTGCAAACTAATACAGCCTTCTTGGAAAGAAGTATGGAGAATTCTAGAGGAACTAAAAGTTGATCTACTGTTTGATCCTGCATTATCATTACTAGGTATCTATCTGGAAGGCAAATACTACCCAGATGAACAAAAAGCATTTTACAAGAAAGACTTTTGCACCAGGATGTTTATTGTAGCCTATTGCAGCCCAGTTCACAGTAGATGCTTTTTGTCATGAAGAATTAAGTGACCAAATGCTGCGGTGTTGGGCTGGGGAGAGTTCCTGATGTGGATCTGGTACCTGCAGAGGCCTTTAGGGTGTTCCTTTCTCTCCAGGGCTGAGCTTCTTCATTTCATAGCTTTTCAGAATGATGAGTTTTAACTCATGGTTTCAAAATTATTGGGTCCACAGATGAATGTAAATCTGGGCATCTCTTCCCCTGGGCATGCTGCCTGTCACCTAAGTGATGCTTTCAAGTTCTTGCCCCATTTGCACTCTCCTTCTAGGCCCAGGGCTGAGCTGATCTTTGTCAAAGGAAGAGGAGCAGGGTTGGTTCCCAGGGACTGTTTCCTTCTGCCTCTGAAATCTTCCCTCCTTCTTCTTCGGGGCTCAGTGCTGCTTTGCAAAGTGGCTCATGAGGACTTAACATCTCTAAGTCCCTGGAAGCATGTGACTCTTTCCTGGAGTCTATTCTCCGAGCCTCAGGTCCAGCCTGGGCTTTGTAGACTGTGGCCAGGTCAGAGAAGAGAAGGGAGTCCTGGAAGCCCATCGTCCTGTCCTCAAGGAACCCTCTACCGAGCAGGGGGGCGGGGAAATACCTAATATATAATTACTACCTTGTGATAGATACTATCACGCAGGCGTGCATGCCGTCCTGCAATGGCACTAAGGAGTCTACCTGCTGGAGAGGTCAGTGGGGCTCCTGGAGATGTTAAAAGTAAATTCTCAATGATTAATAGGACTGCACTGGGTAGATGAGGAGGGACATTCCAGAATAGTGAGCACAGTAAGCACCCTGTTATGTTCTCTAACAATCCTCTCCTGTCCTTTACCCTTGGGGACCTGGGGGTTGATTAGTGTTGAACTGAGGCAGGCATCATATGTGTCCAGAATAGAGCCCCTAGGAGTGCTAGAGATGGAAACTTAAACTTGGACATCAAAACATTCATTTAAAACTCTCTTCTGGTGAGCTGTTTGGTGGAGCAGAGCCCTTGTAACTTTGTGTGGGGATGAAACCCATCCATAATGGCAGAAGTATTAAAAATAGAGGAAAACAGCGCATTGTACACTGATGCTGAGGAAGGTGGATGGTGCCGTTTACTAGTTGTGTGGCACAATGATTTGGATGATGACTTAATCTTCTCTCCCTCAGTTTTCTCTTCTGTAAACAGGATAATTTTGGTACCCTCCTTATAAAGTTGCTGGGGGATTAGTGAGTAACATGGCAGAAGGAATATGCCCCCTGAAATGCACACATTCTAATCCCTGAAACTTGTGAATGTACTACTCAATAAGGCAAAGAGACTTGGCAGATGCGATAAAGTTAAGGATCTTAAATAGGAAGATTATTCTGGCCCTTGAGGGCCTAATTTCACTGGGCCCATTCAGATATGCCAGAATAATCTTCCTATTTTTAGAGAGAGGAGGGAGGCAGGGGCTATAAGCCAAAGAATTCAGCAGCCCCTATGAGGGCATATCCTTCTGCTTTCGCTTTTGGAAAATGAAGCAAGTACTTTCATGATGATTGTCTTTACTTTGTAGCATGTTGTTCTCCCTTAGTGTCTGTTGAGCACAACCTGAAGGGGGTGGGAGCTGGGTATTAGGATGTGTGGGGACACGTGTGTGGCCTCCTCCAAAGTCAGGGGCCCCGAAAGGCAGAGGCAGCCACCACTGGTTCAAGTGGATTATTCTTGGTCTTCCTGGGTTTTGTATGTGTTCCTAGTATAGTAAAACTGATTAGGAACTATTGAGAAAATAGTAATTTCTCTGGTCTATTTTTAATGCTAGCAAATACTATCCAATTAGATTTTTTCCTTTAAATTTAAAAAAATTTAAAAGTGTACCCTCTATGTGCCTAACAATAGGGTAATGAAATGCATTCATTCATTAAAAATGATGCTTTTGAAAAGTAGCTAATGACACAGAAGAATGCTTGTATTTTAAAGTTAAAAAGGCAGTAAAGAAGACAGGTACATGGCCTATAGACACTTGAAAAAATGCTCACCATCCTTAATGATCAGAGAAATGCAAATCAAAACTACTTGAGATATCATCTAACTCCAGTAAGATTAGCCCACATAACAAAATCCCAAAACCAGAGATGTTGGCGTGGATGTGGAGAAAGGGGAACACTTCTACACTGTTGGTGGGAATGCAAACTAGTACATTCCTTTTGGAAAGATGTTTGGAAAGTACTTAGAAATCATAATGGCTTCTTAATTGGTCTCTACAGCTTTCTTCCAGCCTCCACACTTGTCCAGATATCCCGCAGTGTCCAGTGCTATATTTTCCAGAGAAAAGACTTACTATTACTATTATTAACTTGTATATAGTTCTCTCTCTCCCTTTCTCTCTCTCTTTTTTTCTTGGATACATCCATGGAATAGTATGGAAGAGCTTTCTCTTATCTGGAAAACAGGACATCTCCAACAAGCAAACTCATGAACTCTTAGAGGCTTAGCATAGTAAAGGTGGCCTTCTGAGGGATGTTACTTTTTTTTTTCACTTTCAACACTTTATTTATTTATTTATTTCAGATTAATGTGAGCGTACAAATAACTAAACACAATATTTGAATTTGTTAGGTAGATTCTCTCTTATGGTTCTGATCTGCACCTAAATGTGTCCCATCCACCCCCATACTGTACTCCTTCCGTGGGAGCATCCCACACTCCTCCTCTCTCCACCCTTCCTCATTTCCCCTCCCCCCAACTTGAATTGAAATGAGTTTTTCTCCTATGTGGGCATGAATTAGTATTGAGTACATTGGATATTAGCTTTTCCATTCTTTTTGTTTATTTGTTTGAGACAGAGTTTCACTTTGAGAGAATGCTCTGGCATCATAGCTCACAGCAAACTCAGACTCTTGGGCTCAAGTGATTCTTCTGCCTCAGGCTCCTGAGTATTTGGGTTTCCCCCACAATGCCTGTCTGCATTTCCATTCTTGTGATACTTTACTAAGAAGAATGCACTTCAACTCCATCCAGGTTAATACAAAAGATGTGAAATCATTTTCATTTTTATTCCATGGTATATTGATATTCCATGGATGATATTCCATGGTATGCATATACCACCATTTGTTAATCCATTCCTGAATTTATGGGTATTTAGGTTGTTTCTACATCCCGGCAATTGTAAATTGAGCTGTGATAAACAATCTAGTGCATATGTCCTTATGATAAAATGACTCTTTTTTTCTGCATATAGTTCTTAACAGATCTACACACTTTCTACATGTTAACTCATTTAAATTAAACTAAGTTGTTATTATTTCATTACTTGCAGCTCTTCTATGTATTTCTATCACATTTAGGACAAATATTAAAGTGAATAAACGCCCCCTACCCAAATCCTACACCAGCAAGTAGCTGCCCGCTCCTCCAATCAAAACCAGTAAATCCTCCCTTCCTGTGTTTAAGCCATGCAACTCTCTCTTAATTTCTAAAACTTAATTAAGTTCTCCCAGATACAGCATCTTTGTGCCCACTCTTCCCTGTTCTAGGAGCCCTCTTGTTTTTGGCTTAGTGATTCCTTTTATCCTCCTTCTCCAGGTATACCCTGACTACTCCATCCAAAAGAGCCCTCCATTACTCAGTCATATAACCTAGTTTGCTCATTCCACAGTTAAAGACATAATCAATGACTGTTGGCATAATTTAAATATGTGTTTATGTCTCTGACACAATGTGTACTTTGAGAATGAAGACTTTTAATCTGTCTTGTTCTCTCCCATAGCCCTGGGTGCTTAGCAAAGTAAATTGAAGAATTAGAGTAGCCAGCCGCTACATTAAATCATCCTCAAATACTAGTGGTTTAACACAATATAGAGGGGGGCAATAAATGTATACACATTTTAACAAAATAAAAAAACTATATTTAATTATAATAGTCAATATATACTCATAATATTTGCTTTTTTTATATATTGTATCTTATGTCTCTTCTAATTGCAAAACTCAAACATGACTTGAGTATTATAATTTTAATACAGTTTTTTTGTTCCTTAAAATGTACTTACATTTTTTTGGCAGCCTCTGTATATTCATTTTTGGCTCAAATCACAGTCTAATGCAAGTCAGCGGGGATTGGTAGAGACTCTATCATCTTCATCATATAACTGCCAATTTTATTTTAGAAATTGACCTCTATCTGATTGATAGGAAAGGGAGAGAAAATGGTAAAGTCGCACTTTCTCTTAAATTCTTTAGGCAGTGGTAGTATGTGTCACACTTATGATTACATTTTAATATTTAGACCTAGTTGTGTAACCCCAACTAGACCAAGCAGGTATGAAAACTTCACTTAGCCTCGTGTACAAGGGGAGACAACCGGCTTGCCAGTGGGTCTGCCTTCTACTCTATGATATCACTATTTGAATAATTAGATTGCACTATCTATCACCATACGTGTCATGGACACTGATTCAATCCTCTACTTATAATTTAGCACTCAAAAGTATAATGCTTGTATTACAAACTTAATAAATTATGCTAATTAATCAAGAAGAATGAATATAAAAAGATTAAATACATACTCAGCTTGAGGTAAAGAAAACGTCTGGAAAAAATCAATATACTTGTGTTTAAATTAGTTTCTTAAATAAATTTTACCTCCTATATAGCATTGAGAAAGTAAATTTGCCTGACTTCATTTTTTTCCTCCTGTCAAAAATTTCTTACATTATTATTAAATTACAACAAATGAATTATTTTAATGGATCGAAGTATGTTTGTAAGTATTATAGACTATGCAAATGTCAAATATCCTTCTAAACTTAATTTACAACCAGAATTCATAAACCCTTTATCGTTAATCAAAAACTGAAAGGCTATATTTTCATATTGTGTTTATTATTTACATAGGAAAATAGTGATTGAGGCTTACATAAATTTTTCTTAGAAATAAAATAAATAAGAAGGTTACATTGGGAAGATGGCAACATAGAAAATTTCAGGTGCAACCCTGTCCCCTGAAGAAAGGTTAACTAGAAAATATCCATAGACCAAGACATATTTCTGAAAACTTTCAACACTTGGAATCAAGCCTGAGACACTAGTGTGTTCCATAGAATTTAATAAGATTCAAATAAGGAGAGTAAGAAGAATAATGATGTCCTTCTCCCTCCCTAATTTGGCAAAATACTAGACAGAGAGAATTTCCTTAGACCCACAATTTACATAGGGGAAAAAATAGAGGTAGTTATTGTACTTACCAAGCATTTTGAGACACCATCCAGAAAGCTCCTTCCAATCTCATTTCATAAGCAATCCTAGGTGAGATGACATAGGTGACCCACCTAGGGTCAAGTTGGAATAAGGAAAGAAGGCAGAGGTTACAGTGACTGCTATGTGGTAACGATGTATTCCCGCCAGATGTGACATTCAGTCGTAGGTGCCAGCCAACCTTATAGCCCACCCCCAAATTTAAGCCATATAGTTGCCTTAGCAAAGTGGGAAGTTTAACCATATTCAGAATACTGTGGGACTGTAAAGATGATGTTTCAGGCAATTGTACCTTTAAAAATAATTAAGAGTTATTATACCTAAAATAAATTGTCAAGGGATACACATCACAAAATGATGTCAATTCTAAAATTAAAAAAACATAAAATTGGGGAAAAAGGAATAAAGGTGTAAAATGGCTGTATATAATCAAAGGTTGTTATCAGATTGAAATGTGAGGTTATAAGTATAACAGTCTATGTAAACTACGTAACTGCAAAGCAAAAACCTTGAGTAGAAGGGCAACACACACATGAAGGATTCACAGGATCCTGTAATAGAAAACCACTAAACCACAAAGGAAGATAGTAAGAAAGGAAGGAAGAAGCAAAGTATGAACACAACAACTGAAAACAACTAACAAAATGACAGTGGCAAATCTTTGTATGTCACAATTACCTTAAATATGAATAGATTAAATTCTTTGATAAAAAGATGAAGAGTGAATGAATGGATTAAAATACAAGTAATAAATAAATGAAACAATATCCAATTATATACTGCTTGTAAAACAGTGACTTCATGTATAAGAGCATATACAAACTGTCAGTGAAGGAAAGGAAAAAGGTATTCTGAGCAAATGGAAACCAAATAGAGTAGGGATAGTTATGTATATAAGAAAAAATGTATCATAAGACACAAAACATAAAAAGAGATAAAGAAGGACATTATATAATGATAAAGATATCAATTTTCAACAAGATTAATAATTGTAAATTTATGTGTACCCAACTTCAGAATATCTAAATATATAAAATACACACACACACATATATATATATATATATATATATTTTTTTTTTTTTTGAGACAGAGTTTCAAGCTGGCATCACAGCTCACAGCAACCTCCAATTCCTGGGCTCAAGTGAGTCTCTTGCCTCCGCCTCCCAAGTAGCTGGGACTACAGGCATCCGCCCAATGCCCGGCCATTATAAAATACATATTAAAAGATACCAAAAAAGAGTTATATTTTGATAAAATAATAAGGGACTTTAATACCCCACTTTCAACAATGAAAATACATTCTTATTATGTATGGTTGCATTGGCTATTTGGGATCTTTTCTGGTTCCATGCGAAGCATAAAACTGTTTTTTCTAGATCTGAAAATATGGAGTTGGTATTTTAATGGGGATTGCATTGAAGGTGCAAGTCACTCTGAATAGTATACCCAATTTAACACATAGAGAGAAATTAATAAGGAAACACTGGATTTGAATATTTTAGACCAAATAGACCTCCAGACATGTATTTAACAGAAACAGAATGCAAGTTGTTTTCAAGTGCACACAGAAAATTATCTGGAATAAATTAAATTTTAAGGTACAAAACAAGGGTCAGCCAGTTTAAAAAGATGATAAGGATATCAAGTATTCCTGCTGATCAATGTGATATAATGCTAGAATCTGAAATGTTAGAAAATTCACAAAACTTGGTAATTAAACCACGTGCTCCTGAACAATCAGTGAGTCAATGAAGAAGTTAAAAGAGGAAAATTTATAGTAGTAAATGCCTACATGAAAAAAAAATATTTTAATTCAGGGAGAATTAACTTTTGTAAGTGGGGAGAGGTGGGGATCCTGTTTCAGTCTTTAAATGTGGCTACTTGGTTTTCCCAGCACCATTTGTTGAATGAATAAAGACTCTTTTCCCCAGTGTACAATTTTACCTATTGTCAAATATCAGATGAGAATATGAGGATCACGTTTTCTGTTCTGACCCATAGGTCTACGTTTCTGCTTTTGTGCCAGTACTGTGCTATGTTTGTTACTATAGCTGTGTTATACACATATAGCTTGAAGTCTGATAATCCGATGCCTCCCACTTGGTTCTTATTATGTATGGTTGCATTGGCTATTTGGGATCTTTTCTGGTTCCATGCGAAGCATAAAACTGTTTTTTCTAGATCTGAAAATATGGAGTTGGTATTTTAATGGGGATTGCATTGAAGGTGCAAATCACTCTGAATAGTATACCCAATTTAACAATGTTGATTCTGTCAAGCCATGAGAAACATGTAGTTTTCCAACAGATTATATCCCCTGCATTTTTTTCCCCCGCAGTGCTTCATAGCTTTCCCTCTAGAGCAAGAGTTCTCAACCTGTGGGTCGCGACCCACAGGAACTGTATTAAAGGGCCGCAGCATTAGGAAGGTTGAGAACCACTGGTCTAGAGGTCTTTCACTTCCTTAGTTAAATATATTCCTACCTATTTTATTTTCTTTGTTGCTGCTTAGAAAGGTTTTACATTTTCTTTAATGATTCTCAGCTTGACTGTTTGTTGATATACGTGAAACCTACCGATTTGTGTACGTTTATTTTGTAACTTGAGACTTTACTAAAATTATTAATTCTCTTAGTCCATTAGCTGAGTCTTAGGGATTCCTAGATATAAGATCATGTCATAAAAAAGAACAATAATTTGACCTCTTCTTTCCCCATTTGAATTCCCTTATTTTTTTCCTCTTCCTGGATTGTTCTAGCTAAGACTCCCAGCATCTCACAGAAAAGAAGTGGACATAGTGGGCAATCTTGTTTGGTTTTAGTTCTAAGCAGGAAGGTTTCAATTTTTCCCCATGCAATATGATGTTGGCTGTGGGTTTGTTGTATATGAGCTTTATAATTTTGAAATAAGTCCCACCTATGCCTATTTTGTTAAGTGTTCTTATCATAAAAAGATGCTGAATTTTGCTGGATGCATTTTCTGTGTCCATATGATCTCTGTTTTCACATCTATTTATGTGGTGGATTACATTTATAGATTTGCATACTTTGAATCATCCTTGCATCTTTGTTGATAAAACCCTCTTGGTCCTGATAAATTTTTTTTTTGAACTTCAGCTGAATTAGGTTGCTAAGATTTTATTGAGAATGTTTGCATCTATATTCATAAGATACACTGATGTGTGTACTCTTCTTTTTTAGTTGTGCCCTTTCAGGCTCTGTTATCAAGGCTGATAATCAGAATCTACAAAGAACTCGAGCAAATCAGCAAGGAAAAAAAATCAAACAATCCCATTCAAAAGTGGGCAAAGGATAAAGACAGAAACTTTTGAAATGATGATAGTCTAATGGCCAAGAAACACACGAAAAGATTCTCAACATCTCTACTCATAAAGGAAATGCAAATCAAAACGACAGTAAGATACAAGATACTGCCTGACTCCAGAGAGAATGGCTGTCATCAAAAAGTTCCAAAACAACAAGTGCCAGTATGAATGTGGACAGAAAGGAACACTTGAACACTGTTGGTGGGACAGCAAACTAGTACAACCTATATGGAAAGTAGTATGTAGATTCCTCGAAGAACTAAAAGTAGACCTACCATTTGATAGCGTTTCCTCAACTAACTATTCACCCAAAGGAAGAAAAAGACATTTTATCATAAAGATACTTGCACTTGAATGTTTATAGCAGCACAATTCATAATTGCAAGGATAGAAAGAACTCAAACGCCCAGTAATTCATGAGTGGATTAATAAGTGGTGTTGTATACTACGGAGTACTAATCATCCATTAAAAAAAAAAAAAAAACACAAAAAAAACACATGATCCTGTATCTTTTGCAACAGTTTGGATAGACCTGGAAACTATTCTTCTAAGTGAAGTATCTCAAGAATGGGGGTAAAAACACACTAACACTAAATTGTCCGTATGCAGAAGAATAAATCTAGACTGTTAATTCACACTATCTGTAAAAACTAACTCAAAATGGATTAAAGATTTAATTTTGAGGCCAGAAACTAAAACCACTAGATAAAAACATAGGAAAAAATCTACACAACATTGGCTTGGGTAATGGTTTTTTGGATTTGACTTCAAAAATGTAGACAACAAAAGCAATAATAGACCAATGAGATGACAACAAACTAAAAATCTTCTGCAGGGTGGTGCCTGTGGTTCAAAGGAGTAGGGCACCAGCCCCATATGCTGGAGGTGGCAGGTTCAAACCCAGCCCTGGCCAAAAACTGGGAAAAAAAAACAAAACCAACAAACAACCACCAAAAAAAAGAAAAAAAAGAAAAAGAAAAAAACTTCTGCACGATCTGGGAAACATTTAACAGTTTACAGCAGTGTCTTTCAACCTTTTTTTATCTCATGGCGCACTTGAACCTATAGTTAAACTACTGTGGCAAAGTATGTTGATCAGAGGAGAGACTAAAAAAAAAATTATACTTTGAACTTCTTTCAAAAATTATTTAATTAATGATCTTTAAAAATTCTTACTGCACACTCATTGAAAATCATAGGTAGGGCTCGGCGCCTATGGCTCAGTGGGCTAAGGCACCAGCCACGTACACCTGAGCTGGCGAGTTCAAATCCAGCCTGGGCCCGCCAAACAACAATGACGGCTGCAACCAAAAAATGGCCGGGCGTTGTGGCAGGCGCCTGTAGTCCCAGCTACTTGGGAGGCAGAGGCAAGAGACTCGCTTGATCCTAGGAATTGGAGGTTGCTGTGAGCTGTGATGCCACAGCA
>CAUYON010076199.1:0-17682 GCA_963573935.1 Arctocebus calabarensis
TGTGGTCCCAGCTACTTGGGAGGCAGAGGCAGGAGACTCGCTTGAGCCCAGGAATTGGAGGTTGCTGTGAGCTGTGATGCCACAGCACTCTACCCAGGGTGACAGCTTGAGGCTCTGTCGCAAAAAAAAACACCAAACATGTGTATGCATTTATTCGCATCTCCTCTTTACTTTTGAAAGCTATTCCTAAGATCATGGGTTCACAAACTTATTATTTGCCAGATTAATGTGGAAGAGTTTTTAGCACAGAGATTGTTAAGCACCACCCTAAGAGTTTCTAATTCAATAAGATTGAGGTGGAGCCCAATAATTTCCATTTTAATGAGGATCAAGATGGTACTGATGATCTGGAGAACACATTTTGAAATGTGCTTGCTTAGAAACACAAATCTTGAGAAAAAAATATGGCGGCCTGACATGGTGGCTCATTTCTATAATCCTGGCACACTGGGAGGCTGAGACAGAAGGATTGCTTGAGCCCAAGAGTTTAGGACCAGCCTGAACAACTAGCTAGACCCCTGTCTCTACAAAAAAAATGGAAAAATTGGCCATTGGTAGTGGCACTTGCCTGTATTCTTACTTACTTGGGAGGCTGAGGCAGGTGGATTATTTGAGCTAGAGGTTTAAGGTTGCAGTGAGCTAGGATGATACTACTCTAGTCCAGATAACAGAGCAAGATCCCCCCCTCTCAAAAAAAAGCAAAGCAAAGCAAAGAAAAAAGAAAAATATCTTTTGGACTTATGCGTACAATTTCCCTTTTTTTGACCCTATGTTTTGCATAATATTTCACTTGGTTTATTACAATGCTAAGCATCTTTTTTACTCAAAGTATGACTTCTTAAAAATTATGAGGGCTTTTGGGCAGTGAAAATGATAGATTCTTTGTTTAATTCATAGTCAAATCTGAAAATATGTAAGGGAATAAGTAGAGTTATTTAATAATAATGAACTTTTTGACACTTATTTTTTTCTTACAGAAATAAAATTGATATTTTTATTCAGATCCAAAACTTCCAGAACATGGAGCTGTCATATTTAAGAAATTAATAGTTGATTTTTGTTTCTGAAATTGGGCTTTTAGATTTATATGTATATGTCATGGTGTGTGTGTGTGTGTTGTAGAGAAGATGCAAAACAAATTAATTATTTTTGTTTGAGACTCTGCCAGTGGGATTGCTGGCCCCAGGCTGCTAAGAAGTGGAGGATTTGCTGATAACTTAAGCTTTGTCCTTTAGTAGCCATTAGTGTCACAGGGTTAGCCTTAATTGAGAAAATTGGTCTTACCCCTTCAAATTCTAACCAATCCCTGATAATTTTTTTTTAAATTTACCAATCTCTTTAATTTCTTTGAAAAATGGGTATAATGGTCTTTGGTAGTTAGCTTACTTGTAGAAGGCTATGGAACAGCACATTTTAAATATTGTTTATTGAATAAACTTCAATCTCAGGTCGAGAAATCTATTTTCTAATATTTTGACACAAGGATAGTGAAATACTAATCACTAAATACTGATTATTCAAAACTCATTTTGACAGGTTCATTTTGATGGCTGGGACCCTAAGTATGACTACTGGGTGGAGGCAGACAGCCCGGACATCCACCCGGTCAGGTGGTGTGATGTCACGGGGCATCCCCTGGAGGTCCCACATCGTGAGTATACTTCTTTGTTCTTGTTTTTTAAAGACTTAGCCTGAATTCCAGCCTTTCTGTTGCTCATTTGTGTCATTATAGACATTGAAAAGCTAAATAGCAGGTAGGTGAATTAATCATCACTGCTACAGCTACACTAAAAGCCAATTATTCACAGTTAAACATCAAAGGGCATGAAATAATGAAGAGTAATAATCAAGAAATTATTTTGATAGCATTTTCCCAAGAAATTTTCATTTTCTACATTTTAGTTTGGAAAACAGAGCCAACACATCTAAATTCAACTGAATTTGGTTGTTGCTTATAGCTAAAGTTCATTTTGTTTTTTTAAAAATCTCTTCTTAACTTTATTTTATAGAATAAGATACAAAACGTTTTAGAAAAGACTTTAAAATATTTTAAATTTTAACAACTCTAAAAATTATTTTAACTGTAAAAATTTTTTTTTTAAAGTGCTCTATTTCATTGGTATCTTCATTATTTCTGTCTTTCTAGCTACTTAAAAGTTAAGGAGGAAATTAAGCACTCTAAATTTTAATGAGCCTTGAACCAAAATATCTTATTCTTTTGTCTGAAGGAATCCTCTGATCTGATTAGGCTGACATGACTAATAACTAGTTCCAGACCTAAGTGCGAGCTCTCTCCATTCTTATGTTTGTTTTGCTCCCACACTGCTTCTGTTTCCCTCCCCTTGGCTTTTTGGAATGGAGCTAGAATGTTATTCTGTTAATGAGGCTATCTTGCATTGAGTCAGCCTAATGACTCTTGAACCCTAGACCTAAAAGGGGCTAACTGGATCTGTGAAAGAACATCTTAATTTCTTGTATATGTGAAAATAAATCTCTGACTAAATAATTGGACAGTTTTACATGGTGCCAGGCTCTTCAAAAACTGCAAAATCAGTAAGATTCGGGACTTTACAGAACTCGGTGGTGTGTTGGCATGCAGAAAGCCCACACACAAAGAACGTGAAACAAAGGAGACTGGGCTCAGCTCACTTTTTGTTCTTCTTGGTTTTACACCCCAGCATGCTGGGGAGATGGTCCTCACTTTATATTAACCCCCACAACTCCTCCACACATCTGTCCCTCATCCAGTGTCTTTCTCAAATGGGAACAACCTCAGGTGGGGCAAGGATAGACCAGCATTGCAGAGCAGGGCAGCTCTCTTCACTTTACCCATCACCTGCTCCTCTGCCAAGCTGCCCACTTGGCTTCTCCACCTGAGTTTCTCCGAAGCATCATGAGGTCTATGCATGAAACCCAAACTCCACCCCAAGCCCACATAATATGGGAATTATTAAGAGTAATTAGAATCTTAGAATTTGGAGCAAAGATATGTTTGTAATTGGCCGTCTTCCAATAGCTGTGATTTTCTATTATTACTGTGGTTGATTTTTGTTATCAATTTGTTTAATCATTAATGTGGCTTACTATAGGTTGTTTCCTTAACCTTTTGATTATAATTATGCATATATGCATCACATTATTATTTCTTAATTGATTTTGAAATTCCTACTCTCTAAGACTTGCTTGCAATGTGTTTTAATATGTACACATTATTCATGCTCTATTGTTAAAGCAAAAGTAAACACACACAAAACCCTGCCCCTGAATAATTTTTCTATTGGAAAGTACGAATAACAAATGGTCGAGGTATTTCAACAACACAAAGTTTGAGAGTCTGGCGTTGACTGTTGCAGTGGCATTATGACTGTCATTTTCCATTTCTTTCCTAAAATAGTCTGTATCAAACCCCAACTCGCCTTGTTATCTTTATGTTCATAACTCTTCATTGGCATCAGTGTTCTGTAGGCTCTAGATTCCTTTGCATATACAAAGAGCCCTTCATAATCTTTGTTTTACTCACCTCTATATCCTGATCTTCTACCATTTTCTCCAAAACCCTGTATTTCCTCATACTGCCTTGACTGAAGACAGTGCATTGCAGTTTTATGGCTTTCTTCTATATCTTAGATTCTATTATAGAAAAATCATACCACTGTATTGTTGTCCAGTCCCAGTGTCGTGAGCAGCCAGTACGGGCACCTGCTGCATGGTGTGAATTACGGAGAGCGTCTTGACACCCCATGTTTTAGGGATGTGGCCTCTATAAGCAACCACGTCAAACCATCTTTTATTTCTGAGCACTATTTTAAGTTACAAGGTTCATCTTATTTTGTTTACTATTTATTTATTTATTTTGAGACAGAGTCTTATTATGTTGCCCTCGGTAGAGTACTGTGGTGTCACAGCTCACAGCAACCTCAAAGTCTTGGGTTTAAGTGATTCTCTTGCCTCAGCCTCCCAAGTAGCTGAGGCTACTGGCACCTGCCACAATATCTGGCTATTTTTTTGTTGCAGCTGTCATCATTGTTGTTTAGCAGGCCCGGGCCAGGTTCGAACTCGCCGACCTTGGTGTATGTGGCAGGTGCCCTAACCACTGTGCCACTGGAACTGGGCCGGTTCATCTTATTTACTCATATAATTCAAACAAAAACTTTTCTCACTATAATGTTCAGCATCTTTTATCAGATCAAAAAAATTATATTTTTGAAAGCAGATCTATAAAACTACACATAGTATTTTACCATATGTAATGTCATCTGACCAAAATTAATTTTCAGATATTTACACTCTGTTGTTTTATTTTCATTGTATTTGTGCAACTCAACAATTGCCTTTAGCACTTTAACATACATAACATGAGTGCCTTATTGATCAAACACTGCAAAGGCTACTAAAAGTGTATGGCTCGGAAAATAATATCTTAGAGATCATCTAATCTATCCTACCCCTCTCATTTTCTAGAGGGGGAACCTAAGTCGAACTGTATCTATTTTATTGACTGACTTCAGTGAAATTTTACAAAAGATATCACAGCAGGTTGCCTGTTAGTGGTGACATAATGTGATAACAAAAATGATCACAAGAAAATGTGCAGAAGACAGTTTTTGAATCTATTATTTTCATCTCTTTTTTTTTTTATAACTATGTTCTCCCTTGGTTTTTATTTTAGGTTAATGTGAGGATACAAATAACTAGGGTACAGTTTGCATTTTTCAGGTAGAGTCCCCCTTGTAGTTGTGTCCCACACCCAAGAGGGGTGCCATATACCCTTACATTGTGCCCATTAAGTGGGAATGCACCAGGCCCCCTCCCTTCTCCCCCTCCCCCCTTTTGCAACATATTTGTAGCTAGTATTATAATAAATACTTTGGAAACAAGGGAGGAAAAATTTATATATATAAAGCATATTTACACATAATATCTATGTGTTTTATTTCTTTTCAATGAGCTTCCAATTTATGTCTGAAGAGGCTGCAGTTTACAAATGTATGAAATAGCATAAAATTACACAGCTGCCTGTGGATGAGGAAAAACTAAGCAGAGGTTGCTAATGTGTTTTTAAGGAGTGGGCAGAATGCTTTCAGTTAGTCCAGGGAGGCCTCTGGGAACCACGTTGAGTTGGGTTTGGAAGAGCGCCCTGGAGCTGGACTCATGGTTATCTCTCTAGAGGTAGAAATGGTACAAGTATAGGCAAAATTAGAACTTGTTGCTTCTTGTAAAATTTTATTAGAATTTATTATAATTTTAGGTCTTTTTAAGTAAGTGGGAGTCCCTTTAGTTTGTTTCTGTTTAATGCCGTTTAATCTCACTGCAGAAATTGAGCCAAGATAGAGTACATGCTGTAAATCCCAGCTTCCGTGGAAACGCTTGTCCAGTGAATTTGGGCCAAGATCATAATAGTTTATCACTAAGGCCTCTTATAATTTCTTTAAAAGATGGCCACGAAAAGCCTCTTGGGAGAATTTGAATGTTCCATTCAACTGGGAAGTGATGACAGCTCTTCTTAGCTGCCATTCCTTACTGCAGGTGACCTCCCACCTGCAATCTACCTGTGTGCCCACTGAAGAGTGAGCTCTGCTTTGCTCACTTACGCGGGCGTGATCAGTCTGTTATTTTGCTATATAATCCTTCAAGGTGGACTCTTTCTATCACTAGAATCAAAATTAGATACTTAATGGTTTAACATCAGCGAGTTGTTCACATCTTTCTACTCTGCTTTGTTTCCCGAATGTCCTTAAAAAGGTATCAGATTCTCAGGACCTAAAAACCATGCCTGGGTTGGTCATCTAAGTGGCTTGCCTTTTACCAGCCTTTTTAGTAACATCATTCAGAGACCATAATTGCAGTGACTTTGGATATTAAATTTCTTTAAGCAGATCCTATTTCTCCTTCTATATTGTTAATTACCCACAGTCAATGCCAGGGGACAGTGGGATGTCTGGTAGTGCTTGCTTTGGAAATTAACCAAGTTGGAGAAGCAAGATGATGGACTTGGGAGTTAGAAAGACTTGGGTTTAAATTTCCATTCTGCTCTGACTAAGTCTGTGCTTTGGAGTAAATTCCTTCATCTCCGGCACCTGCCAGCTTGGAAGACTAACATTAAAGGCTGCTTCTGAGCTCCTGGCCCACGGTGGCCCTTCAGTAACTAGCACATCTGTGTCCCCTGCTGCTGTTTCTCTTCACTGATCCAGAAAATTAGGAGTTGACTTCATTTCCTAAAACTTACACAACCAGTATGGCTTTTGCCTGGATATGTGTGACAGTCATGCTGTCCATAGAGGGGTGGGGATCTCTGAGTGAATACTGAGTAACATTTAGGGCACTTCAAAACATTTGGAGTTACTGATTTAGACATAAGATAAGCAGGCTGTATAAGCCAAATTTAACTGAGAACTAGTTTTGTTATTCTTTAAAAAAAAAATCTGAGCACATTTTAAATATATCACCAGTGAAACGAAACACTCTAGCTGAGTTGTTGAGTAGCTTTCGAGTTGCCACATTAAATGGACATACCCAGTCTTCACCTGACCTTTTGCTTTATTTCTGATTTGGGCAGCTTCCTCCAGCTTCTCGTCTGACGCCTCGTCTTCCTCTGGGTGGGTCTGTGTCCCTGGTGCCCAGCGCCAGTCCTTCCTATGTGAGAGCAGAGAAGGCAAGATTTTTACCTGCAAGTGTCACTTCCTTTCCCAAACTTTGTCTGGAGTTGTTGCCAGAATTTCTCTCTGTCCTTGGTCTTGGGGTTCAAAGAATGAAAGCACAGACCACGCAGATAAACAACAGGACAGAGTTTTTTGACAAGGAGAAAGACTGATAGCATGATAAGCAAAAGTGGGGGGACCAGAACCTCCTGCACTGGTGGGGGGTTCAAGTGGGAGGGCCCCTTGAGTTTTCAGTCTAAAACTGAAAGGGGGTTTAATGCTGCTTTTACTATCCTTAGGGATAGTAATTGGCCAGAGGTCTGCAGTCAGAAAAAAGTTCTAAAATAACCCTAACATCCTAACCTTAGGAATGGCGTCCTTAAACTTTTTGCCTCAGGCAAGGAATTAGGGTGTGTGCTCCCTGCTGCGGGAAGAACTGCCAGAAAGGGTGGCCTGTTTATGCCTAGAGATAGAGTTCCGGATGAGACTGATTTCTGAGCTCATCTAGGCCTAGAAAATGGGGTCCCTGCCCAGCCCCGAGTGGAGGAACCCTGCATCAGTGTCTTGGGGGGATGAAGTGCTCCTCATCCTTGGCATCCCACCGTGTCTGTCCTCTCTTCTGTGTTATAGTCCCTTTCTTCTGCTCAGAACCACTCAGAAGCTTTCCGTGGCTTCCAGAATTTGTTCCAAAGTGCCCTCATCAAGGCTGTCCCCTGATGTGGCCTCCCTGCCTTCCCTGTCTCCCCCAAGCAGCACCCAGCAGCCTGGCCTCTCATGAGGTCTGTAGCTCATGGGTCACACGTCCATGCCCATAGCTGACGGGACTGTGGCTTGCAGCTCGGTTCCTCCACCACCTGTTTCCAGGGCTTCATTGAAATGCCACCCCTAGCGATGCCTTCCCTCACCAAGCCATGCACAAAAAATAGCCTGTTAATCTCTAGCCTTTGTTCGCTTTTATTATTTTTTTGAAAAATTTTACTTACTTTACTTGTTCAGAGTATGATTTCCTTTTGGTTTAACCTTATTTTCTTTTTTTATTTCAAATTAATAGAAGGATAGGAAGTTTTAGATTACATTGTTCTCACTTCCAAGGTAAAGTTCCAGCTGTAGTTGGCGTTTCTTAGCGGCAGTTCTTGCAGGCCACGTGGTGTGCTGTCTGTGTCTGCTCTCACCTCTCCCGCACTGACACTATCCCTGACAGTACCACTTGGCCTTGCATGTGTTCTCCAGGCGCCACCTAGAACACTTCCCAAAACAGAAGAGGCTTGGAGGACAAGAGACAGCCACCGAGTGGGGGGATACACAGCCAGGGGATCCCCCAGAGTGGGGCCTGTGCTAATTCATCTTTGCAGCTCCTGTGGGTGGTAAATCCATGTCAGAAAATGCTGGTGAGGGGCCCAGGGTGGGATGTGCCAATCCAGGAGCAGGCTGCTTCTCTGTGCACGCAGTGCTGTCCCCCAGGCGCTCCTGCTGCTGTGTCCTGGGTGGCTGTTCTTACTTCCCCACTCCTGCCCTTCAGCCCTGGTTTACATAATCTTTCAGAAATCAGAGTTAAAGAGAGAAAAATACTCAATTACATAGGAATGCTTTTGAATGCCTTAGGTAGGAATAAAAACAACAAAATAAAAATATGACAAGTCCCAAGGCCTCTAATAGAGTAGATTATGCTTGAGACGGAAGATCCATTTTTTTAATTAAATGAGTTTCGGATGCGTCACTTGGTAACTAATAGACTTTTCTCACCAGGATACGTGTTTGTTCTGAAATGACAAAGGACTGAAATGCAACGACGGGGCTGGTGGGTTGTGGAGCGGCCTGGTGGCCACTTGCTCTCCGGGGAAAGCCAAGTGGTGTGCTCCAGAGCCGCCTGGGCAGGGGCCGTCACGGCAGCCCAGGCTGGTCTCCCATTTCTGACGCCAACACCTGTCATTTCGAACTGGAGAAGAACAAAACCACTCTCTCAGTTTGGCTATAAAAATAAAATGCAGGTGAAATGATTCATCTTCTGTTATGCATGGAAGCCACCAAAAATGGGGATGTGGAATGTACAATTGTCACAACCCTAAGAGCTTACCAGATGCAAACCTGTCTTTCCGAGGTGAGGAAAGGGAAGGATTTGCACAGCTGGTCAGGGACAGAGGTGGGTCTCTGGCCCTGGGTCGAAGGTTTTCCACATTGTCCAGTCCTGTAGTGTGCACTTTTCAGGTCAGATGAGTCTCCCATCCACCCGCAACAACACCCCTCTCTGGACAGGAAGGCAGCTAGCCCAGCTGCTGAGAGGTCCCAACCTGGGCCCAGGCCCACAGAAGTGCTGAGTTTGGGTTTCCAGAAAGGAACGGCAGGTTCTGTTTTGCAGCCTCAGCAGTGTGGCATGAGACACGGGGGCAGAGGGTGGCCCAAACCAAAAACAGATGACATGGCAGCACAGTCTCGTGCCTGGAGCGTGTGCGGTGACTCCACATGACTCATGATAATAGCTCAAGGGTGCACAGCGGTCTCTAGGGACAAGCCCAAACCTTACTTTTCCATAGGGAGAAACACTTGCGGGGCTTTGCTGAAGCACCTGGGTTCACACCTCAAGATGCCTCCCCCAAGGAGTCTGATCCCAGCTGTTGCTCCAGGCCCCAAGCTTCTCTGTATGTGGCATTTGTTACTTGACCCCGAGCTTCTGCTCACCTATCAACCTTTTAGAGACCCCGCGCCTCTTCATTGGGGCACGTAGGAGCTTCTGGGTCTCCTCTCTGTCCCACCCAGGCTGTGCTTCTGAAGCAGGAGGATGGCCTGGGCTCGTCAGCTAGGCCACGGATCACTGCCACGTATCTCCTTCTGCCATGTGGAAGTAGTGAGTGTGGAAGTAGCTAGGTGGGATTTTCTCCTGGAGACGTGTGGTCACCACTTGGTATCCTTAGAGCCTTGTTTGGGAGTTCCCTATTCATAAATGGATGCCCACTTCAATGCCAGCCTGAAGAGGGGGAAGTGACAACAGAGAGAGAAGGAACGTTCCGACACACTCTTCCAGCCTCTCTTACCTCTGTCTGCCGCTGGCTTTCCTTGCTGTCCCAGGGCCTTTGCATATGCTGTCTCCTCTGCCCAGCATGCTGTTTGCTCTTCTGAGTAATGACTGTTTCTTACCCTTTAAAATTCATCTCATGAATTGTCCCTTCTTAGAGTGGCCTTCCTAAGCATATTGTGTAAAGAATAACTACCACTATTACTTTCCATTTCACTACTTCCTTTCCTCCAAAGTGCCCATCACAATACGTGTGTAATATTTTTAATCGTCATTAGTCCCCATGGAAGCTTCACGAACAGAGTGGCAGTGAATGTGGCAGCTGGTAGTGTTTTTCCACTCCTGGCTCCCAAATCACGTTTATCAATATATTCATCTCTTTATTTAAGAGTTGGCTACTCATTTATGCCAAATCAACGTGCATCTCTAGAGGCGCCCCTGAGCTCTTGCCTACAAACGTTATGGAGTGACTTAGTTCTGTAGGAGGTGTGGGATGGATCCAGTCAGGCCTAGCGGGAGAGACAGGGCCAAAACAACCCTCTACAACCAGGAAAGGAAACGTGGGCAGGCAGAAATCTCCTAGTTGGTTTTCATGTCTAAGTAATTTTCTGATTTTTTTTTTTTAGATTCTATTTGATTTATATTTGGAAGTAATTATGATGGTACTTCATTACAAAGTAAATTAAATTCTATATTATTATGAATAGAGTATATATGAATAGAATAATGGTACAAACTACAATAATAATACATATATAGCCTTCATGATTTCTGTTGAAGGCCTTGAGCATGTGCTAATTTATTTAAGTTTTAAATGTAAACCAGTATAATAGGCTGTAACTTGATAAAAGAGACAGCTCATTTTTTTCCAACTTGGTTTATTACACAGCAGATGTATAAATACAACAGAATGACTTATAAATACACCATATGGACTAGTCCATTGTTTATCCTGTTAAGTGAGATAAAATACTTAATTTACATTAAGAAAGAAATGATTAATAAAGCCCTCATTAATGAGCATTGAAACTACAGAATTAGAAAAGTTTTATTTTGTCAAAGACGGAAATTCACATAGATTAGAAAACAAGAGCTGATGTAATTATAGTCCAGATGTGGAACAATAAATATAATGATAGGTATATGTCATTTTTATGAAAAAATATTGTTAGCCAGTTAACAGTACATTTTCATTTTAATTTGGTGCTAGAGAATTTTATAAGGAATCTTTAGTCCTTGTTCTTCCAAAATAGAGTAAGGCAGCAATCAGCAGTTTTAAGAGTCCCTAAGTGCTCATTGACTTAATAGACAATTACAGCATATTGTGTTTTAAAAAAAGTTAGCTATTTTAGAAGTCCCTAATTACAGATCTACATGATAGACTTATCAAGAAAAAATGATACATTTCAACATGTACTTATAGTCGTAATGATATTATCTGTCTGTTCTAAATATTCTTTGTCAAAGTGCTATCCCATGTCTCTACCTTCTGGAGGTGTGAGGGCAGAATTCATTAACTTTGCTCAGAAACTTGGTCTTTGGTTGCCTCGTGCCCGTTCAGAACCCTTTGACTGATTATCTTCTGATCATAGCTGGACGACTCCGTTCTCTACTGGTCTCTGTTCTCAGTTGAGATGCAGTGTGGCCTGGCGATCTTAGTCACCGTGCATACAGATGTCTAAGCATGGATTGTTTTAAACCAGGCACCACTCTGCAAATTTACAGACCTTTGAAACAGATAAAACGCTAATTTCTACAAGTCATGAAATAACTCAGTGTTTGGACAGTAAGGCTAAATAAATGTGTGCTCTATCCTGATTTCTGACTCATATCTGGCCATAGATTGATGCAAGTCAGTGTATGGCTGTTCGTTGGAGACCCTGAGTTAGGCAAGAGGTCTTTCAAGATTGCTCTGAGAGAGTTTCAACTCTATTCAGAAGAGTAAACACCTTCTAGGAAAGGGAAAGAGAACTGGAGGTTACTATTATTATTATTATTATTGAGCCTGAGTCCCACTCTGTCACCCTGGGTAGAGTACCGGGGCATCAGAGTTCACAGCAACCTCAGACTCTTGGGTTCAAGCGATCCTCTTGCCTCAGCCTCCCGAACAGCTGGGACTATAATCCTGAACCACCATGCCTGGCTAATTTTTCTATTTTTAGTTGGGTCGCAGTCTCGCTCTCTGGCTCAGGCTGGTTTCCAACTCCTGAGCTCAAACAATCCACCCTCCTCGGCCTCCCAGAGTGCTAGGATCACAGGTGTGAGCCACAGTGTCCCCTTGGAGGCACTTATAACGCCAGCCCTACATGACCTTATAACATCTAGTTAGTGGAAACCTTGAGCAGCTGATAAAGAAAGGGTTTTACTATGTCAGTGTTGTGGTGACAACTTACTTGGTATCTCTAATGCATGCACCACCATGCTAGGACGTGGTGCGTCCTGTGGGACATGGTTCTACCTGGTGACCACGATGCTAAAGGTGCCGGGAAGCCACAATTGAGAAGGAAAGTGACTCCTGGGAACACATGCAGTGGTACGACTTGGTACTGCAACTGTGAGAGTACTGCAACTGTGACTTAGTACTGCAACTGCAACTTGGTACTGCAACTGCGACTTGGTACTGCAACTGTGAGAGTACTGCAACTGCGACTTGGTACTGCAACTGTGAAAGTACTGCAACTGCGACTTGGTACTGCAACTGTGAGAGTACTGCAACTGCAACTGCAACTTGGTACTGCAACTGTGAGAGTACTGCAACTGCGACTTGGTACTGCACTAAGAAGGTGGCATGTAGCCATTTAGGCCACCACAAGCACCAGTATTTAGTGTCAAGAGATTAAACTTCCTCCTCTCAAAGATTCTTTCCTATTTATAGCAATGCCTTCTTTCAAGATAGGGGGCTAGGGAAAGGGTGGGAAGAGGGCAGTTCTGGGGGTTAGACAAGCTTAGTGGTATTAGTATCTTGAAAAATCTTTTGTTTATTTATCTTTCCCGGGATTAGAAAGACTAAGAAATACTTCCAAGTCTTATTTTACAAGTAGTATTAGCTGACTGCTAGGAATGAACATGGAATCCAATATTCTTTTGATGTAAAAAAAAATTATGTATTTGCATTATGAAAGAGAGCTGTATAAAGGTGATGGTTTTCTTTTTTTTTGTTTTCATTTTACTCTGCATTCTGAGCAACCAAGAATCAGGAAGTTGAAAATATATAAATTCAATGAGCACTAAATGACAGACTTAGAGAATTGACGATTTTATAGTCTATTGGGGAAATGAAGAGCCTTTGGCTTATATGTTACTTTTTATTTATGCTTTGATATTCATTTCAAACAAGAAAGTAAAAAGTAGAATTTGTTTATCTTAGCCAATAAATAAGCTTCACTTTGACGCATAAGATCAGCACAATTATAAGAGATGGCAGATTTCTTTGCACAGGTCTTTGGATTAGCAGCTCTCTGCTCCTGTCTGTCTAGCAATGGGAACCATCGATCTTTTCTTATACTACCTAGTCACGGGAGTGCATATTTAGAAGCTTCTCATCCTTGGTGCTGCAGGTACAAAGTCAGAACTCCTCTATCCAGCTACTTCACTAGAACTAACTCCCCAAGTTCATTCTTCTATTACTATGTCATACCCACCATAGAGCATTCTTTAGAATACTTCTAATTTTACCTATATTCATGTTTCACAGTGCGTCTCAGTAGGTTCAGCAGTGTGGGTTACCCTAGCCCATTACCGAACTAAACAGTTGGCATTTAGAGCATTAGATGAAGTCATTGGCATGCTTTATGAAAACCGCACTGCATTTTCAAACACCAGGATCTCCCCAGTTCAGGAAAGTCCTCCATTTGAGGCACACACTGAGACTGAGGAGAACAGCAGCAATCTCTCACTCCCATCAGGGCCAATGCCCAGATTCTGTTCCTGAGAGGCATGGTAGGATCACTCAAGCTTTTACCTAAATACCTTTCTTTCCCATCTTTCTTCCCATGTGTGTGCATGTGTTTGAATGTGCACACATCGTGGGTCTCCATTCTGTTCGTTTCAGATATTTGACTACCTTGAGGTGCATGGCTACTCTTGATAGGTTTTAAAGCTAGGAACAGTTAAAGTAAGAAAAGTTTGTGTACATAAACATGTAAACATTTTGATTATGTAAATCACGTATTAACAGAACTGAAGGGAGAAACAGACAGGGACTCTAGTAGACCACTCCCAGCAATGGGTAAGTCATCCAGACAGAAAATCAATAAAGAAACATTGGACTTGGATAAAACTGTGGACCAAATGGATCTAACACACGCGTATAAAACTTTCTACCTACTAGCAGCTGAATGCAAGTTCTTCTCAGGCACATAGGGAACATTATCTAAGATGGATCATATGTTGGGTCACAAAACAAGTCTTCACAAATTTAAGAAGATTGAATCATCTCAAGTTTCTTTTCTGACTCTGATGGTGTAAAACTAGAAATCAATAATAAGTATAATTTTGGGTAATTCACAAATATGTGAAAATTAAACAATGCACTCCTAAACATCCAATAGATCCAAGAAGTAATTACAATGGAACTGAGAGAGTGTCTTAAGAAAAGCTAAAATGGAGACATAACACACCAACATTCATAGATGCAGCAAAAGCAGTACTAAGAGGAAATTTTTTAGCAATAAATACCTACATTATGAAAAAAGAAAGATCTCAAATAAATAACCTACCTTCTCACTTTAAGGAAATAGAAAAAGAAGAATCAACTAAGCCAAATGTTATCAGAAGGAATGAAGTAATAAAAATTAAAGCAGAAATAAGTGAAAGAGAAACTAGAAAGGTAAGAGACAAAAATCAACAAAACTGAGTTGGTTGTGGAAAAGATAAAATTGGCAAACTTTTAGTTGGACTATCAAAAAAGAGAGAGGAGCCATTACAGCTGACAAGAACTACCAAAAGATCACGAGAGACTGCTGTGAGCAATAATATGCTGACAACTTGATAACTTAGAAAAAATAGATTCCTGGAAACATCCAAGTACCAAAATTAAATTGCGAAGAAATGGAAAATCTGAACAGATTGATAATGAGTAAGTAAATTGAGTCAGTAATCAAAAACTAATAACAAATCATAGCCCAGGATGAGAATACCTCACAAGTGAATTCTAACAAGCATTTAACAATAAACTTCAATCCTTCTGAAACTCTTTCAAAAAACTGAAGGGGAGAGAACACTCCCAAACTTATTTTAAAAGACCAGTATTACCTTGATATCAAAGACAGTCAAGAGCACTACAGGAAAATAAAAATTATAGTCCAGTATCCCCAATGAACATAGATGCAAAATTCTTATTAAGATACTAGCAAAATTAATTCAGTAGCACATCAAAAAGATTATACACCATGACTAAGTGGTGTTTATCCCTGGGATACAAGGATGGTTTAACCTATGCAGATCAATAAATGGGATACATCACATTAGCAGAATGAAGGGCAAAAAAGCCATATGATTATCTCAATAGATGCAGAGAAAGCATTTGACGAAATTAAACATTGTGTCATGATAAAAATTGCCAACAAATTAGGTGTAAGTATAGAAGGAATTTACCTCAGTAAAGACTATTTATGAGAAGACTAAACTCATACTCAATGGTGAAAAGTTCAAAGCTTTTTTCTAAGATTAAGAACAAGGCAAGGGCATGGCTACTCTTGACACTTCTATTCAACACATTGTTGGAAGTTCTAACCACAGCATTTACAGAAGAAAAATAAAAGAAAGGCATTCACATTGGAAAGGAAAACATTAAATTGTCTGCAGATGACATGGTCTTTTATATAGAAAACTCTAAAGACTTCACAAAAAACTGTTAGAGCTAAAAAACAAACTTGGTAAAGTTGCTGAAAACAAACTCAATATAAAAAAAACAGTTCTTTTGCTATCACTAACAATGAACTACCCCAAAACAAGGAAACAATTCTATTTACAATGGCTTTAAAAAGAATAAAATACTTAGGAATAAATTTAACTAAGAAGATGGAAGACCTATATATGGAAAATCAAAAAGCATTGATGAAGAGGTTGTAAAAAGCAGGAATAAATGGAAAGATACCCCATATTCATGTATCAGAGATTTAACGTTGTTAAAGTATTCATACCACACAAAACAATTTTCAGATTCGACGCAATCTTTATTGAAATTTCAATGTCATTTTTCACAGAAATAGAACGAATTATTCTATGGAATCACCAAAGACCACAAATAGCAAAAGCAGGAGTTTTTGTTTCAGTTAAGCCACATAACAAGGCAAGATTTATTTAAAATAGATCATAGTTGAAGAAACTGGGAACAACCCTCTGAAACACAGATCGTCCAAAGTCATACCATAATAGAAGGTGGTGGCAAAAGCCAGGTCACCTGATTCTTATTCTGGTTCCAAAATGCCGCTGCTATTTCCATTGCATTTCATCTTCTGAAAAACTCAGCTTACCCTGCTTTCTTTTAATAGATAAATTTCTAAAAAATTTTCGTGAAATATATACATTAACAGCCCATACATATACACACACACATATATGCTCGTACATATATGTATATATATATATGTGTGTGTATATGTATGGGCTGTTTTTTGTTTTTGTTTTTGTGGTTTTTTTTGGAGACAGGGTCTCACTCAGTTGCCCAGGCTGAAATGAAGGTAATGATGCTGTCATTCAACTTTTAACTTTATTCTCATTAGCAGCAGAACCTTCCTTTCCATTGAAATTCTCCTCAGTACACCATATCCAAGCACAGCGGCCCTGGGGAAACCCTGGGTGGACCAGAGGTTGCCCTCAGAGACCCCTGGGAAACTCCCCCAAACCCAATCTAAAACAAATCCCTTAGAATTTACAAGCAACTACCATATCTACTGTCTTACCTAATTGTTTAATTGTTTAAAATAATCCTGTCAGCTAGATCAGTCTGGGCTTTCCCTCATGTTGAAGTTGGAGAACCCCAGGCGTGCTGGCCAGTGTACAACAGCTGGCATTTGTGTTTTTTTATTGCTGGATTGACTAAGTCTAGGAAACAGGAAATACAGCAGGCAGTCTGAGAAGCAGGTACTCCGCATCAAAGAACAAGTTGCTTCTGAGCAATACAGCTCATTTGTTAAATAGCCCTAATGCCCAACGTGTGAGAGCTAAGGGACAGTGGTGACACATGGTCCAGCCAAGAGCTCTCATTTGCTGTATTATTCTAAAAACGTCATTTTTCATAACCTATTTCAGTGAGATAAAACCTGGGAATGGGTCTTTTTTGTGAGAAACTATATGAAGTATTTATTACAGAACCCTTGAAATGTCAACCATAGAGATGTTCCAGCGGTTCTCCAAGTAGAGAGGGTTCCAGACCAAGAGCATCAGCATAGCCTGGACACTTGTTAAAGATACAGATTTGGGGACTCCACCCAGACTGCCTGAATCAGAAGCTCTGGAAGTGGAACCCAGCAATTTGTGGGGTTTTTTATTTCAAAATATTTATTAAGGGCTACAAGTATTTTTGTTACCTGGATAACTGAATGCTTACATCAGGGTTTTTGGTATACCCATCACCAGAATAGTGTTCATTGTACTCAGTAGGTAAGTTTCTATCCCATACCCACCCACATCTCTTCTTGGGTTTTTCATATTCTTTACATCCCTTTGGGGCCACATATACTAATCATTTAGCTCCCACTTGTTAGTGAGAACATATAGTTGTTTTCTATCTCCAAGGAACTTCACTTAGGGTAATGATCTCTTGTCCCATCCAAGTTGCTGCAAGTGACATTATTTCATTCCTTTGTAGGGCTGAGTAGTACCCCATGGTATGTGTGTGTGTGTATACATATATATATATATATATATAAAACACACACACACAAACACATATATATATATACCACATTTTCTTTATTCATGAATGGAAGGGAACTTACATTGATTCTACAGCTTTGCAATTGTAAATCTTGCTGAGATAAATTTAAGTACAGGTGTCTTTGGAATAAAATAATTCTTTTCCTTTGGTTA
>CAUYON010076201.1:0-13543 GCA_963573935.1 Arctocebus calabarensis
AGGCAGAGGCAAGAGACTCGCTTGAGCCCAGGTATTGGAGATTTCTGTGAGCTGTGATTCCACAGCACTCTATCCAGGGTGATAGCTTGAGGCTCTGTCTCAAAAAAATAAATAAATAAATAACAGCTGCAACTAAAAAAAAAAAACAAAAATAGCCTGGCATTGTGGCAGGCGCCTGTAGTCCCAGCTACTTGTGAGGCAGAGGCAGGAGACTCGCTTGAGCCCAGGATTTGGAGGTTGCTGTGAGCTGTGATGCCACAGCACTCTACCCAGGGTGACAGCTTGAGGCTCTGTCTCAAAAATAAAAAAAGATGTAAGGGCTGCGCTGCGCTCATAGCTCAGTGGTTAGGACACTGGCCACATACCCTGGGTCTGGCAGATTTGAGCCCAGCCCTGGCCTGCCAAACAACAGTGACAACTATAACAACAACAACAAAAAAAAATAGCTGGGCATTGTGGCAGTCACCTGTAGTCACAGCTACCTGGGAGGCTGAGGCAAGAGAATCGCTTGAGCCCAAGGGTTTGAGTTTGCTGTGAGCTGTGATGCCATTGCACTCTACTGAGGGTGACAAAGTGAGACTTTGTCTCAAAAAAAAAAAATTATATATATATATAAAGAGGGTATTGTGGGAACCCGGATTTATAGTACAAGAAGAACAGCCTGGGCCTTGTGATTGGCGTCAGAAGTGGGGGACGGTCTCAGGGACTGAGCCCTCTGGGATCAGATACTATTTCCAGGTAGATAACGCTGAAATTGAACTGGGGGACGCTGCCTGGTATCTGCTGCAAAATTGATTTTTTGCTTGGTGTGTGGAGAGAAACCCACACGCATTTGGTCACAGAAGCTTTCTGTGTGGATTACAGTGAGCGTACAGGAGAGACCAGGTTTGTTGATTCCTGCCTCTTCTCATGCGCTCTCCAGAGTCCTTCTCATCTCGCCCGAGTACCAAGAAGGGAGCAGGTGCTTTTGCTCGTCGCCCTCACTCTGTGGCTGGGGCACCGCGCTCAGGAGGAGCCTCTGTTCACAGCCAGGGCGCTGCCAGTCACTTAATATCATGCACCAGTTAGCTTTGCTGTGTAACAAATAACTAAAACAATTTTAATGACTTAAAGACATTTAATATTTCTCAAAAGAGTCAGTGGTTTGGTAGGGCCAGTCTTCTGGAGTGGGTGAACTTGGCTGTTCCTTTCTGGCCCATTTACACGTCTGTGGTCTTTTTTTTTTTTTTGGTAGAGACTGAGTCTCAGTCTGAGTCTCGCCCTGAGTAGAGTGCTGTGGTGTCACAGCTCACAGCAACCTCCAGTTCCTGGGCTTAGGTGATTCTTTTGCCTCATCCTCCCAAGTAGCTGGGACTACAGGTGCCTGCCACAACGCCCAGCTATTTTTTTGTTGCAGTTTGTCCAGGGCTGGGTTTGAACCTGCCACCCTCGGTATATGGGCCCTACTCACTGAGCCACAGGTGCCTCCCTACATGTCTATAGTCTTACAGGTGACTTGACTGAGGCTGGATGGTTTAGAATGGCTTCACTCACATACCTGGGGTGTCAGGAACGACTTGGCCACGTGTCGGTCATCACCCAGGAGGCCGGCTGGGACTCCTTCCCATGGTGGCAGAGGGGTTGAAGCACAACCCCAACAGACACTCCCTGAGTGCAAGCAGTGTTCAAATCTCTGCCTGTGCCACACTTGACCCCCTGTCACATCACAAGGCCAGATCCAAGATCAGGGTGGTAGGCAGGTTCCCCAAGGGTGGGGTATTACTGTGGCTATTTTTGCAAACAGTCTACCACACATGGGTATTAATACTATTTCATGGAGTTGGTCAAGAACCAAATTAGAGTGCTCGCTTCGGCAGCACATATACTAAAATCGGAACGATATGTAGAAGCTTAGCAGGGCCCCTGCGCAAGGATGACACGCAAATTCGTGAAGCGTTCCATATTTTTTTCGTGGGTCCGCACCTAAGGTGCATCTTAGAAGGGTACAGGTGAAACTTACTGAATGCAGAATAGAAAGGTCTGAACACAGTAACTAAGAAAATGCCATGAAAGCTATGTTAACCAGTTTGGTGAAAATATTTCAGATTGTATATGAAACCAGCACATTGTACCCTATGATTGCATTAATGTGCACAGCTATGATTTAATAATAATAATGGTAATAAAACTAAATTAGATAACGAAGGTCAAGTTGTAGACTGGCAGCTGTCTATCTAGCACTGTGAGTGTCGCAGTGAGTATTTTCTTCTTCCCGCCCTTGGCAAACTGCTGAAGGTCGTAGTCTAGACCTCAATGTCCTGATTGACTCCTAATGGAATGTTTTTTCCAGATTGCCAAATGTCAGGAACCAGGAGAGCCTCTAATTCCCCTTGAATCACGTGGCCCTTCGCTGCCGCAGGACTTACGGATGCTCCAGCCCTGCCTCTTCCCTTTCCCAAATGCAGCCAGTGTGTATTTCAAGAGTCTCCCCAGAGAGCTGCCTTTTCTGTGCGTTCTTGGCAGTGTTCCCACGGAACACCCAGTAACTCCCTTAACGCCCCCGGGCCCTGTCATCCTGCCTGCCTGTTCCTCCCTGCTCAGCACCCTGGACACAGCCGAGGCCACCACGTGGCTGCCCACAGCAAGCTCCAGAAAGGCGTATCTCCCAGGGACCCCCGCAGCTTGCTCACAGAGCAAGGACAGAAGAGGGAAGGGCTTCCTTCCCCGCCTCAGCCTTTTGAAAGGTTCATTTCATTCCCCTTCTTTGGGCCTTTATTTTTAGCCACTTTCTCTCTCTTTTCTGTTTCTCTCATTTTCTTCAGGAACTCGGCAGAGATAGGATTTTGAACGTTTCTTTCTTGCTTTAAATGCGTCTAATTGGCTCACTCACCTTCTGTAACTCACTTTGCCCCTCCAGAAAATTAATTACCCCCTTCTTACCTGCCCGTTAGCCCCCCTTCTCCTGTGTCAGCGTGCAGCCCCAAAGCTGACGACTGTGCCTGCGAATCCTATACACGTTTAGTAAGGGGACAAATTCTCGTGCGTTCAAGCAAAACTCCAGAGGGAATTCCAGGAAGCTCCAAGCCTCCTGCCTCTTACCTTTTTCTTTTCCTCTGATTCATTTTCCCAGTTTCTCCAGAATTATTTTCTTGTACTTCCTTTGTAGTCCTAACAAAAAGGAGCAGGACACGTCCTCAGAGAAGCCTTCCCAGCCCCATTCAGGACCAGCCCTTCCTTGTCTTCAGAATCTCTTTTTTTCTTTTTTCTTGAGAGCCTCAAGCTGTCGCCCTGGATAGAGTGCTGTGGCATCACAGCTCACAGCAACCTCCAATTCCTGGGCTCAAGCGAGTCTCTTGCGTCTGCCTCCCAAGTAGCTGGGACCACAGGCGCCCGCCACAACGCCCGGCTATTTTTTGGTTGCAGCCGTCATTGTTGTTTGGCGGGCCCGGGCTGGATTTGAATCCACCAGCTCAGATGTACGTGGCTGGAGCCTTAGCTGCTTGAGCCACAGGTGCCGAGCCCAGAATCCCTTTTTGAGATTCCTTTCTGTCTCATGAATCCTATCTTACCACTGGAAAAAAAAAGAGAGAGAGAGAAAGAATCCTGTTCTGAGCACGTGCTCTGTGCCCGGCTCTCTACTGCGTGAGTGCTAAGAGCTGCCACAACTCTGCAAGTTGGAGATTATTACTTCCACCACTTTACAAATGGAGAAATTGAGGCACAAGGAAATTTGTGCCTGACACAGGTAGGAGAGGACAGCCAGGATTCGACTCTAGCCTGTGTGGCCATGTGTTGGTTTATCTGACCAGAACTTCATTTTGAGCAGGGAAGTCCTCCTAATTAATTCTCATCCTGGCCCAGTGCCCGGAATTCTGAGCTCCTGCCTACCTGTAGAATTAATAGGAGCAGAGTTTCGAGTGAAGGTAGGTCTCTCGGCCTTCCAGCTCAGGCTCCTACATCAAAGTCCACCGTTCCTCTTGCACTGCAAGAAAGAGATGAAATGCAGAGTGGTAGATGGCAGGCAGGGAGGCAGTTGACCTGATGATCAGCGTGTGTGTGTGTGTGTGTGTGTGTGCGTGCGCACAACCCAGAGAGACCCACAGGTGTGTACACACAACCCAGAGAGACCCACAGGTGTGTACACACAACCCAGCGAGACCCTCAGTGCTAGCTAGTAACCCAGTCACCCCAGAGCTGCTCAGTCTCACTGCCACTGCTCTCCAGGTGGGAGATTTTGCTGCTCCTTACTTGATGCTATTACTCTTCTGCTCTGGACCTGCTCCCCGGGGCCCCTGGGCACATCGGTGCCTTTCTACTGAGTGGAGACAGTCAGCAGATAAACGTTGCAGCCACTCCTTCAGGAGTTCTGTGTCTTCTGGGTCATAAATCTGCTCCCTCCAAGTATCTCTTTTCTGACTTGGCCTGTTCTTACAATCCAGGAGGCTGCTGAGTGGACCAGAAAGTCTAAGAGTGTACAAAGTGCACTTTCAAAAACGGTAAGCGGCTCGGCACCTGTGGCTCAAGCAGCTAAGGCGCCAGCCACATACCCCAGAGCTGGTGGGGTCGAATCCAGCCCAGGCCCGCCAAACAACAATGACAACTGCAACCAAAAAGTAGCCGGGCATTGTGGTGGGCACCTGTAGTCTAAGCTAGTTGGGAGGCTGAGACAAGAGAATAGCTTAAGCCCAGGAGTTGGAGGTTGCTATGAGCTGTGATGCCACATCACTGTACCCAGGGTGACAGCTTAAAGCTCTGTCTCAAAAAAAAAGAAAGAAAGAAAGAAAAGAAAGAAAAACAGTGAGCATGAAAGACACTTCTCTGTTTAATGAAACTGCCAACGTGCTTCTTTGTCCAGGAGAAGAAAGTTGGTTAAAAAAAAAAAAATGTGCAGGCGAGTGGAAACTTACTTGGAGTTTCTCAGGTGCTAGAAGAACATTACTCCTTATGCAGCTGAAGTCCAGATCTCTGCCCTGGAGCTCAGCAGAGACCAACTTGTGACTCAGCACCAATGTCCGTCTGTCCCCACCTGTAGTTGCAACGTAGTAGCCCCGGGCCCTGTGGCTTTACTTGGCAGCCTCGATGGTGGCCATGCTCGTGAGCTCAGCTTTCCTGTGTCCAGCTTCTTTGAAGCAGCTGCACTTCTCAAAGCACAGAGAGCCATACGGCAAGCTGGTGACATGGGCCACTGGGAGGAGCTCGGCCTCAGCCTGCCTTGGCCCTTAAGCAAATGCCATCATTGGCACTTTTCCAGGTCCCCAAGGGTGGGTCCCTCAACTGAACCCAAACTTCACAGAATAATCCCTGTATTGAAAGGATTTGTTCTGTAAAATTCAGATTTAATCAAAAGACTGCATTCAGGGCAGCACCTGTGGCTCATCGAGTAGGGTACCAGCCCCATATACCGAAGGTGGCGGGTTCAAACCTGGCCTCAGCCGAACAGCAAAAACAGAAAAATAGCCGGGCGTTGGGGCGGGCGCCTGTAGTCCCAGCTACTGGGGAGGCTGAGGCAAGAGAATCGCTTAAGCCCAGGAGTTGGAGGTTGCTGTGAACAGTGTGACACCACAGCACTCTACCGAGGGTGATAAAGTGAGACTCTGTCTCTACAAAAAAAAAAAAAAAAAGGCTGCATTCAAAGATCCAGCAAGCCACATGTGGCCTCACACTGCAGACTCCCCAGCCCTGAGCCCCTCCCCCCACTCCCAGACTTCTGCTTCTCTTTGACGTGTCAGCAGCCTCCCAGCTGGACCTTGGGTCTCTGCTTTGCTCTCCTCATTCTCCGAAAGATGCTCTCTTTGAAACATTCAACCAAGTCACTTCCTTATTAAAACCCCTCAGTGGCTCCCCTGACCTAGGGGTAAAGTCAGAGCTAGGTATGTGCACACGCCTTTCCAGCTGTTCACCTGCTCTACCACACTGAATTCTGGCTATAGCAACTGCATTGCAGAATTTGGAAATACCGAGTGAGTCTCGCCTCCGCACCTTGCACAGTCCCTGACAGTGTTACATCTGTCCTGGCCATCTGTCTCTGCAAGGCAAACCACCCCAAAACTCAGTGGCTTAGCACAGTAAGTTATTATGAACGAGCCTCAGCTGGGGGCGAGCTAGGCCTCTCTCCCTCTCTCCACCTGAGCTCTCTCTGGGGCGGGCTGGGCTTCCTCACAGCATGGCGGTCTCGGGACCTTGAACTTCTTACACGGCAGCAGGCTTCCCACTGGGTGTACAGTCTAAGACGTGCAGATGGCAGCTACAAGGCTTGTTATGACCTAGCCTCAGAAAGTCTCAGCATCGCCTCTGCCATAGTCTTTGGGTCACAGGCCAGCAAGGTTCAAAGGCCTAGAGAAATGGACTCTGCCTGTCCGTGGGGGTGATTAGCCTGCTTGTCTGTCCCGAGGTGGTGGGAGCTGACGGCAGTCGCCTGACAGACAAACCACTGCAATATCTTCCGTGCTCTTGTTCTCCCAGCAAATCCCTATTTGTCCATTTACCATCCAGTCGCGTGTCACTTGTGGAGTCATCCCTCTCCTACCAAGGAAAAATTAGCCACCAAGTCTAAGAGGAACAAATAGAAAAGTGAGGAATGTAGGGGGCGCCTGTGAGAAATACCGTGGCAATAGGGACTGGGGAAGGGATCTGACGTCATGGGCTGGCGTTAGTGAGACGCGCGAGAGCAGGAAAGTTGTACATCCTTGGCGAGCAGTGTCCACGCCTGTGGCGCAGGCGGCCGGGGATTACTTCTATAAACAGAGGCGGGAGAAGTTCTCCGGGCTCCTCCTCTGGCTCCGCTTCTTGGTCTGAGGACGCCCGGTAGGTGCTCCCCTACAAGACTGCCGCTGAGATGCTCACTCCTACTAACACTGACTGTGACTTCTAAGGTGCTTTGGCGCCTGAGACCGGAACAAGACCTACCCCGAGGAAGCTGGCGCAGCGGCCCACGTCCACAGTTTCAGGGGCTCCGACAAGGCCCTGGGTGGAGGCCAGAGACAGTGTCGCAGGCCCTGACAGAGGAAAGAAGACTGTGCCCTGAACAGGCTTCCTGATCATACCTCACTCCGATTGTTTGTGTCTCTCCTATTTGATCATAAATTCTTGGAGGGCAGTGGCTGGGTGCAGTGGCTCACACCTGTAATCCTAGCACTCTGAGAGGCCCAGGAGGGTGGCTTGCTTGAGCTCAGGGAAAAACAGAAAAACTGGGCGGCACCTGTGTTCAGTGGGTAGTGCGCCAGCCCCATATACCAAGGGTGGCGGGTTCAAACCCAGCTCCAGCCAAACTGCAACAAAAAAATAGTTTGGATATTGTGGCAAGCATCTGTAGTCCCAGCTACTTGGTAGACTGAGGCAGGAGAATCATCTAAGACCAAGAGTTGAAGGTATCACACTCTACTGAGGGTGATAAAGTAAGACTCTGTCTCTTAAAAAAGAAAGAAAGAAAAACTAGCCAGTCATGGTGGTGCTCACCTGTACTCCCTGCTGCTCAGGAGGCTGAGGCAGGAGGATTGTTCAAGCTTAAGAGTTTGAGGTTGCTGTGCGCTGTGACAACACCATGGCACTCTAACCAGGGCAACAGAGTGAGAATCTGTATCAAAAAAAAAAAAGAAAGAGGGTGGTGCCTGTGGCTCAAAGGAGTCAGGCGCTGGCCCCAAGTACCGGAGGTGATAGGTTCAAACCCAACTCCAGCCACAAAACTGCAAAAAAAAAGAAAGAAAGAAAGACTAGCCAGTCATCGCAGCAGGCACCTGCAGTCCCAGCTAGTTTGAGGTCGCCATGAGCCCCCAGAGTGTAGCCTGATGGCACCAGAACACCTCTAAGATGCCACAGCACTCTACCTAGGGCAACAGGGTAGAGATTCTGTCTCAAAAAAAATTAAAAATGATTTGAGGGGGGCGGCTCCTGTGGCTCAGCGAGTAGGGCGCCGGCCCCATATACTGAAGGTGGCGGGTTCGAGCCCGGCCTCGGCCGAACTGCAAAACAAAAAAATAGCTGGGCGCTGTGGCGGGCGCCTGTAGTCCCAGCTACTAGGGAGGCTGAGGCAAGAGAATCGCTTAAGCCCAAGAGCTGGAGGTAGCTGTGAGCAGTGTGACACCACGGCACTCTACCCAGGGCGATAAAGTGAGACTCTGTCTCTACAAAAAAAAAAAAAAACTAAATATATTTTAAAATTTTATTGTAGGTGTTTTTGGCAGATGATCTTTCATATCATCTTTAAAGAGCCCAAATGACCTTATTTTGATAAAGGGTAATTTACTTGTGGTGTTTTTCTCTCAGAGAGATAGAAAATTTTAGTCTGTGGCAGATTATGAAGCTGTTCATTTCTCATTTTAAATCGTTACTGTTAACCTGATTCTAGTTTTCATTTCCATTGAAGCCATATTTTATGTACATTTTAGGGTTTAAAGGTTTTGGTTTTGTTTTTGATATGTTTATCGGTATCTTAGATCAACATTACCCTAACAGTATGGATTGGCTTGAATTATAAGCTTTAAAATCGCTTACATAAGTCTCCCATATTATGAAGATGTTTTTATAGAATATAATTAATTAAAAACAAGTAAAGGCATTTTATTATTGCTGGATGATAATTGCACTTGTGTATTAGTTTTTGCAGGGCACTATGGCAATATGAATGTCTAGAATTCAAAAGCTGAAGAAATAACTGTGAATTCTTCTGTTTGGAAGAAATGAAGTGGACTGTTTAAATGAAAACTATTGGGGCTTTTCCATGTTTTTCCTGCCTATTATACACCTCTTCCCAATCTATGTGCTTTCACTTTGCCACGTAGTTCAGAGCAATAAAAGATTTTTTTTTTTTAATTTGGGATATTACTGCTTTTGGAAAGTTGTCATTTTACAAATATCTGCATATTGTCATAAAATATCAGTATATTATTAATTGATATGAGTACTTTTTAGCTTTAATTATTAACAGTGTAAACCAGAGGAATGTACTTAAAAGATCGATTTTTATAAGAAGCAATATGATGAAAGCCTAGATAAAACTAATTTATATTTACCTGAAGGTTACAAATTATCCTTTTAAATTGTTTGGTTGTTGGTGTTTGAGGGTCAGTTAGAAAGGAAAGCCTGGATTTTGTGCCATGTTTGTATATTATGGTTTGTTCCTTGATCATGTAATCGGAGATCAGAAACTTATTGTTCTTTGACTGTGAAAAAAATGCAGTTCTGAAAAGTTTGTCCTTAGTTTAATCTGTAGTGAAGTGAAACTACAGGAGGCATTGTTTTTCCTTTTTTTTTTTTTTTTTGTAATTATGTATTTTTCTTCAGTATGTTTTATTGTCTTCGCTGAAAAAAAAATCTTTTAATAATAATAGCTTTTCAGTCTGCATTTTATTTCATTAGTAAAGACATAGTTAACTTAAAATGGCATCTTTCTCTAAATCTAGATTTTATAGAAATAACATTTTTAACATTTAAATTTGTTACTTTTGTGTTGTTTATATGTAATCTCAAGTGTTTACAAAGTTAAATTAAGTAATCAACCATTCTACTTAAATGTTCAGAAATTTTGCATTTGAATTATTTGACAGTCTTAGCGGCATTAGTAAAGCAATAACCATTTTGAATGAATTTGTGTAATGTGGGATGTTGAGCATGGTAGGCCCCAGAGCAACATTTCTGAGTCAAAATGCAGAGTAAAATCATCAGGTCCTTATTTTTTTAAGGCCCCTGCTATATGTTGAAGAATTTAGCTGCTTCTTTTTTTTTTTTTTTTTGAGACACAGTCTCACTTTGTCTCCCTTTGTAGAGTCTCCTTCAGCCTCCCAAGTAGGTAGACTACAGGCACCTGCCACAATGCCCAGCTAGTTGTTTTTTTAGGCCCCAGGGCCTGGGTGTATTCAAACCAACCAGCCCTGGAGCATGTTGCTGGTGCCCTAACCACTGAGCTACCGGCACCCGAATTTAGCTTCTTCCTTAAAAATTACTCCAAGGTTTTCTTAATGAAGCTTAATAAACCACATATTAATATTTCTTACATTTCAACTGAATATCTTCCAGCCTAAAAATGAATGACATAATTTTACTGTGACTAGTGACCATGTCAACACAGGTTTTTTTTTTTTTAAGAAATCCTGTATTTCTTTTCTTTTCTTTTCTTTTTTCTTTTTTCTTTTTTTTTGAGCCAGATTCTCACTTTGTCACCCTCAGTAGAGTGCTGTGATGTCATAGCTCACAGCAACCTCAAACTCTTTGGGCTTAAGTGATTTTCTTGCTTCAGCCTCCCAAGTAGCTGCGACTATGGTGTAAAATCCTGAATTTCTTGATGGAGGACAGATGGCAGTATCTTGAAGAAAGCATTTATAAACTTATGGAATTTTAAATCAGCTTTCACTTTAGAAAATTTCCGAAAAGAAAGTAATATATATTCATTTTGACATTTTAAATTGATAAATTTAAAATTTTATATTATTTGATAATTTTAAATAACTTCTTGTTAAATTCACTTGGTCAGTGTTCTAAGAATGTGTGAATAAATAATATTATTTTGTCCTCTGACTGGATTTTTTTTCATGAATATATATTTTGATAATTTGAGAAAACATTAACTGAGCTGTTTAAAAAACCCCAATTCTATTAATAATTAGAAGTAGTGTAGGAAAAAGCAAATGCAAACAAACACACTATCATTCTTGTCAAATAATGGTGATAATGTGACTCAGCAACTTGGAATCTTAACATCCAGAGTTCAGGTGATCGAGCTACTGAACTACTCTAAGGTCAATTATGATAATTTCCCCTACTTGGCGGCTTACAGTTGAGGTAAAACTTTAAAAATTACAAATGATATTATTCATATGTTTCTGCCAGATGATATTTGGTATTAAGATTTTTTTTCACACTTCTCTAAATCATTCTTTTTTGAAGATGTTCCTATAGGAGGCCTATCGAGAAGGGAGTTTCCATGGCCAAACATGTTTGGAAATTTTCAACTTCTTCAGTAAGCTTGATAAAGTGTGTTAGTATGTGAAAGCCCAAGGTTCATAAAATCATGTTTAATTTTATTTGACCCAGTGTTCTCCAACCTTTTTGACCACAAAACCCTGTTTTCCTAGCAAAACGAGCATTTCTTGCTGAACCAACTTAATTGTCAGGCAATTTTTTGTTAGTTTATGTTAAATAGGCTATGCCTATTCGGCACAGAGAATATTTTGCTAGGATTTTTATACTGAAGCACTATTTGTCTTTTTGATGCTTTAAAATTGATGCAGACAGACATTTGTAAAGTAAAGATTGAATAGTTTTATGATGACTATGACTGAAAATATGAATATAGTGTGGTAGTTTGTGTTGGTTAATTCATTCCCCAGTTTTCTTACAATGTTGTAATTTATTGAATAATGTACACTTGTAATGTATAAGTGCTTTTATTTACACAGTAAACATGTTTCCATGTCATTTTGAGAATTTTTTAATAAACATTCAAACAGCTTGCTGTAAAGTTTTGTATCATACAAATTTGATACACAAAGTTTTGTATCCCACAAAATTTGTTACATACACATTGTGAGATGCTTCAGTTCAAATAATAGTGCAGTGATTCACCTATGTTGAAAGACTGCCCCGTGATTAAATGTCAGGTATTGCACTTCTGTTTTGAGTGACAATTTACAGATTTTAAATTCTCTCAAGGTGAAATCAATACTGTGGGAATCTTAATTTGGTCCACCTTAAATGTAATTTCAAGGACTGCTCATTTGACCTGTTTCACCATGCATCTAGGAAAAAGTAGTCATCTCATGTTTTTTTTCCAAAAATGCATTTTGGAAGAAAGTAAGGTTTATTAATGTAGGTTAAAATCTGTGCAATACAAAATAACAAAAAAAAATCAATCTGTGATTATTTAAGTAAAATATACAAATCAAGTTCATTTGGCATTACTGAACTGGACAAACAAATGCTATTTGTCAGAAATGTGCTTTTCTTTGTTCTTTTATGTTTGAGAAACTCATAAATGATATGTTTTCCTTGACTTTATAGAAATTTTCTGGGAAATTCATAGGAATAAATTTATATAAATATGTGGGAAATTAAATCTCTTGAGTAAAATCCAAGACTTTTTCAGGTTAGCATATTTTTTCTTTTAAATACTAAAATGCTATCATTGTTGTTTTATAAAATAACTTTCATACCGTATTAAGAACCCTGATTTTTGCCTTAATTCCATCATTTACATCATGAATTAAACATTTTCAAATAAATACATAATGCTAAAGTATCATGGAAGAGTATGTCTAGAGTTTATATATAGTATTAGATGTTACAAATAAAATACCTAGAACTTTTGTTATTATAGTGACCAGTGTAGTCATAATTTAAGTGAATATTGTTTGGGAGAGCTGTAGTCTAGAATAAGGTCATAATGTCATGTAAGTACATAAAATAAACCATTCCTGTAAATTTAGAATACTGACCATAATAGTAGTCCCAGAAAAACACTAGGAAACTTATCAAAAATTTCTTTCTGACTACTAGTTCATTGTTTGAATGCTGGGTAATCTTTGCTTTTTGCCATTTCTTGCTATGTCTCTTTCTACTTGGTTTTTAAAAATACATATTTTTAGACATAATAGTCTTAAATACTTAATATTTATCCACATAATATGCAGCCTTGTGTACTATTTTGCAAGTATTCAAAACTCAGGTGTGCTGTTCTGCATCTGAATATATACTAACTAGACATTGGCAATACTTCTGTATCACTGTTGTGTGCCATACCATTAGAGGATGAGTAGGGTTTTTGCCTGTGGTTTAGTTGTTTTTTCAGGTATACCCCCTTTTGTAACATCAGAGATATTGGCAATTTGGAAAGCCTACAGTGAGTGAGAATTGCTTAATACCTGGGTTTGGGTTCAAAGACATATATATGCCAGGAATGATTAGTTCTTAATTTTGATACATTGGGGGGGGGGGGGTTCTCAACCTTTAAAACATAAATATATATGGATACATGCATACAGTCATTTGCATTTTAGTTGACTATATTATTCACATTTTATTTTGCTTTGATCACTGAAATTTCAAAGGATAACCTGAACCATGCTAGTATGAATGTTTCAGAAACATACCAATTAAAGATGCATGTATTTTTGAAAGTTATAGGCCAATTTTAAAATAATTTTAGGATTTGCTGAACTTTTAGATACATATTTAATTTCCCATAGATATCTAAATATAGTATCCTTAGATTTATCTTACAGCAAGAGATAATTTATCTAGTGTCAAATTTAAAAACACTTAGCCTTTTCGCACTTACTCTGATTTTCTGATTGGCTTCACAGACACCAATATAATTCTTCATTTATAACATAGGGAAATGTTCTCTTGGTTTTTTAAATCTTAGAAGTGAAGGATGGGAAGTCAAAGTTCCTAAACAGACTATAAACAGTCCTTGGTCTAGTATATGTCACATTACAATCAACAAATTTCATTTAAAATTTTTCTTTGAAAATTGTTTGAGGGGGGGGCGCCGCGGCGGGGGGGGGGGGGGGGGGGGGGGGGGGGGGGGGGGGGGGGGGGGGGGGGGGGGGGGGGGGGGGGGGGGGGGGGGGGG